>JAWWML010012243.1:0-27520 GCA_035047165.1 Ormyrus rosae | reverse complement strand
AATCCGATAAAATTTTATCGGGTTCTATGAGGTTTCTGCTCCTTTTTATCGGGATTTATGAGGTCTTTGCAATAGGGTATGCGCAAAAATACACTTGCTTGGGTGACACGAGAATCACTAGAATTGAATTTCTAGTATTACAATTTGTATAATTTATTTTAAAAAACTGTATATTTTAAATGTATAAAAGAAATGACCAGTGTGACTCACATTCTCTAGGAACTACCATAAAAAATTCTGAAACCTTTATACAATTAATGTACGGAAAATTTTTGCAAGCATGACTCTGCACATTTTATTCTGATGTAAATTATGTTATCATTTCTTAAACTTGAATGAGTTGAAAAGAGCAAGATTAAAGTGGCTTCGTTTGACGTAAGTCTTTAGTAACTATTTGCCTTAAAAGTTACTTAACATCAAACATGTAGAAAATATTGATATTACAAGCACGTTTATTTTTACCCTAAAGTTTGCATAGTGCAATCGGATGTAATAATAATACATATAAATAAAAATTAGATAATCGTATTACATTTATAAAATACTAAATATGAAATATAGTTGTTGACGAATCACAATTTTGCAATAAAGTGGTTTGCGTAATGTTGCAAAGACAGGAGTCTCGTGTCTCCCATCTGCCCGAAAACAGAAAAAAAAACACTGCCAATTCATTGGCACTTACCCGGTTGCAAGCGTCCTATAAATTCCAATAGAAAGGGTGCAGAAACCGCATAACCTATGCGGTTTTTGCACCAGAATCTATGAGATTTTATTAGTTTTTATAAGATCGTTTCAATGGGGTAGTTTCCTCTTAACTAATTTATGGTTCCAATATTATTATCTCTGAGATTCATTAAAAATAATCAATTTTAACAACATAATTATTTATTTTTGAATTATTTTATTTTTATATGTTTATTTTAGAATTTACTGTAAACTAAACAAAATTCAAATAAAAATTTTATTATGGGAATATTTATAGTCCTAAAAAACAGAATTTTTGGAACTTCATGCGCAAAGCTCTTTTATATTTTATATATTATAACAATCATTTTTTATATTTAATTTGAACTATATTGCTGAAAATAATGTAAACTATCATAATAAAATAATAATAATAAAAATATGACTGTACTATATTACATATATATATAATTTCGATACAATATATAAATATTTAAAATCGTTATTAAACAAAAACTAGTAGATGAAATTAAAAAATTCCTTTTAGTTTTGAAAGTTTATTTAAAAACGAAAAAAATAAGTGATCGATCACTGAAAAAGACCGATTATTCACTAAGATACAGCTGTTCAAAAAATTAGAAAAAATAAAACCTTCATATCTTTTGAACTAATAAGTAATTTCATAAGCAGAAAAACTATAGAGCTCTGAACGTTGTATTTTCGTCCTTGCTAGGCAAAAATAGTATATTACTTAGGGAGTAGGCAAAAATAGTATAGCACCTAGGGAGGTAAAGTATTGGTAAACTCATAGCGATATTGTCAAACACGTGCTATTGAAATAGCTCAATCCTATTATCATTAAAAAAAAAAAGTAAAATTAAATTTTTCGAAAACGAAAATAAATAAGCTAAACAAAATAATATTTTTTTGCCGCCATCACAAAAAAAGGCAAAAAAGTGAGCCGTGAAAGATGCAAATCCGTTCAGTAGAAGCTGAGATCCAGGCGCATACACACACACACACACACACACACACACACATCCATACAAACATTTTTCAAAAACCATTTATTCTTGTTCCTGATACTTTAAAATACAATTATAACAGGTTTTTCGAACAACTCCAAAAATTACTATTACAAAGCTTCCTCTATAGGAGTAAGCAATTATATAAAAAAAAAATGGCCAATATACTGTCAAGAGAAAAATCACAAAACAATAGTTTGCCCCCACACATCAAATTGCGAAATTTGCCGAAATTGTAATGGAACTGAACAAAGAACAAATGTCTTTGTCCCACAATTACAAGAAAATATAAAACGGGTGATCAAAAGTTGCACGGCCACCCGACGCCCTGCACCAGTGATTGCCATGCACGTGGCAGCAACGGCAGCGCAGCAGCACGAGGTGCAACGTCGGCGCGAATCCTGGAAATATTTCTTCCCCCGCCGCGAATACTCTCCCGCGGTGGACCGCGGGTGGCGACGGATTCGCGCCGACCGACAAGTCCAGAGTTTCACGGACCGCGCGACTGACGACTTCCTATATGGCTTTCTCTCTCTCTCTCTCTCTCTCTCTCTCTTTCTCTCTTTCTCTTTTCCTCGTGCTACCGGCTGAATATAGTTAAAAACTGTTAAAACGAGCAATCTGACTCCCTTATTCGCCGAGCTCGCTTTGTATCAGTACACATAGTAATGAAAATTATTCTAGTACTTCTCGTTACAAGGGCGTAAAATGGACTGTTACGCCTCGCGCGGGATCACTGCGCAGGAGGGTCGGCTTAGTAGTGGGCGTAACCACTAATTTTACCCCCGCGCCCCTCCCCAAGGCGTAAAATAGGCATTTACGTCCACTGCATCAAAAAAATTCTATTATGTAAGTATTACAAAGTACCAGGACATGAAACTTCAGAATGTGTTATAGCACAAAGATTATATTATAAAATGGTAACATCATATGAAAAAAGAAATCAAACAATTTACCAATTTTGCAATTGCCAGGTAATTTTTGCCGCAGAATGCAGAAAATATAAAATAGTAAAGATACAAGAGATTTCGAAAATCACTCGAATATAAGAGACTTTATAAACCGGAGACGAAGCCGTACCCTACAGGAACGCAGGAAATTTGACAGAATAACAGAAAACAAGAAAAAACAGGATAAAGAAAAATGTAAACTTGAGAAAATTGGACATACAATGGAAAATTGCAACGAAACAGTTAACTATAAAAAAAAACGCAATCATTATACAAAACAGTCAATTAATGAACAAGTTAAATTTATGATAAAATAACGCTTTGGACAAATGTTGCTGCAGAAAATACTATTGTATATTATTTTGAAAATGGAAAAGTTCATAAAATTAGTTACTGATCGAATTCCAGCACTCTTGTAGAAATGATATAGTTAATATAAAGATAACAAAAATCAATTGAGGAAACGATAAAGAAAACATAAATATTGCAAAACGATTTCGAAAGCAAAAGAAATTGTGAAATAAGGATTAAATCCAATCCACTTATCGTGAATCATTCGATACATATTATTTGCAAAAACAAAAACTAAATCAAATCAAATTAAAAAATTAAAAATATTGATAAATATGTAGAAATTACAATCGCCCAATTAAAATACAAACGGATTCGACAAACTATCGCAGGAAATAAATTCGAATCATCCAATAAAAAGTGAACAAGAAATTGTGAAAAAGACAAGCACACGAGTAAATAAGACTCGATATGGAAGAAGCGGGACTTACACGCTTCAAAATCGTACTTTCTGCTTATGTTATAACTATAATTAGGCAATAATAAAAGTAAGAGAACTTTAAATACAACAATTCTCAAACAAACATATTCAAATTTATGGAAAAATACAATTATTTCGCAATATTAAACAATAGTACATTGTGCAACAAGGGGAGAAAATGAGCTACTTTTAGCGAGGATGAGGTATTGCCGCCGCCGACGAGTCGGAGTCGAGGGCGCCGAAGGTGCCCGAGACAGAGACGAGTTTGAACATACCTCACCCGCGTCTGAAATAGCTTTTCTACCCGCGTTACACACCGTGTTTTTGTCAACGGGGGCATGAAAAGCCCTCATTTGATGTTAGAAAGTTGCATAAATGATCGTGCATTTAAAATCGTACGAAATAGTTTAAAACAAATCAAAAAAAATTTTTTTAATTTTAAAAATTAAAAAAAGTGACTTTTTCCCGGTAAGCCCCGCCGAAAATAGTATATTTCGATTCAAGTGCGCGAAGTGGGTGATTCCCGCACGGGTGAAGATTGTTGCCCGAGCGTAGCGAGGATAAAATGACGCAGGGAAATTTACATATTTGTTAAATTAAATTTTTAATTGGTATCATAACTCCGTGAATTTGGAGAAATATAAATTTCATCAGTGGTAAATTAAAAACTACTTTAAAAAAATTGACAAATTATTATTTTTTATTTTTTCAAACTATGGATTAAGAAATCAGAGCGACCCGAAAGCAAAATTGAAAGACCCGATATAATATCCCAAGCGCACGCAACGAAATAGAAGCTGCCAAATTGTCATTATTAAAAAATGCGACATCTCCAAATAAGATGTCGATCATTATTTATTGTATAGCTCAAGAAACGCTTGAGTAATCCTGTCAGTATGTATAGTAGGCAATACTAAGGTCGTCATTTAATTCGCGCTCGCAAAATCTGAAAACTACGGAGTCTGTGTCGCGTCGTAACACCGCACGTAATTCCTTATTTTCTGTGCAAATTATTTAAGCATTAAATTAAGTGTTTTTAGTTATTTTGATTTACCAGTAGCCATCCCAATAAGCACACCTCCAAAAAAGTATACTTCTAGTATTCTTTTCCAATTCTTTAGTGTGCAGAGACACTCAAGACTTCTAAAAGAGTACTTGATTGGTAGTCTAGAATTGTGTGCTTATTGGGATGGTTCTTGTGTACAGGAAACAGTAAGAACATACTCAAAGGCGCAAACACCAAAGTAATATCAAAATAATATCAAAATAATATAAATAAATGATGGCATGAGTGAAACTTTTATATTAAACTTCGTGTTTTCCTATTTATATAAATATTCTAATTACGTATAATATATTTTATATTATTGAAGTAAATCGAACTTATAGTTTTATTATTTTTTTTTCTAATTAATTGAATTTTTTTATTAGTATTTTGTACATAAAAAGGTGCTCTAAATTCTCAGTTGTTGCAAACACGTGACTTAAGCCTCACGTTTTCCGCGTATGCTCAAGGCTGATAATTATCGAACCGCACGTATCCCATTGAATTTAATGATTCTGACATCTATAGATCCAATACTTGCAGAGAAATTTATGATAAATTTCTATCCAGAATTGATTTCAAACTGGATAAAAAAACGTGCGTACGTACGCCATAATCGCGTATCAACGTTGCGCATTAAAAGAGAGAGAGACGCCAGATATTTCTGTTAGTTTGATACAACGTTTCTTAGGGAAATTTTCCATTTATATACCGTAAACAGCAGATAGCTACGTTACATGAATAAGCACATTTCTCCGGAATAACTAAACTTTTACTATTACATAAATGCACGATGGAATTTTGAATGACCACCAACGGCACTAAAAAATTATTTTCTTTAATCGACGGATACTTATTTTTTAATTTAAGTTATATCCTTAAATTATTGATTAAAATAAAATAAGCAAGAGCTTGTCTATCAGAAAAATATTAAATATTATCGCAGCTTGTATAATCGTCTTATCTTTTTAGACACAAGTGCTTTTTCATAAATATTGCACGGATTTTTGAAAATGAGAATTACCTAATAACTGATTCCGCGTCTATATCGATGTGGATGTGGATAAGCTTTTGCGTCTTGTCACTTTAAAATTCACAAGCCATATATACACTATAATTATTAATTGAAAATATTTTTACAAATGTAGTAATGTAGGAATGGAATGGGTTCTTGGCCGTCCAATGATTGTATAACCTTTTAATTCTTTAAATGGTCAAAATAATGGTGGAAATATTTTTCTAACATACAATTTCAATTTTTAAATTAAAACTTTTTCATAAATATTTTATAATATGTATTTTTATTTATTTATTTATTCAAATATGATCGCATCAATTTTCTTTAATTTATCGATTTAAAACTAATATATATATATATTTAAACCTATATAATATATAGATCTTTATGCGCAGTATTTATTATAATATTAGTTTTATATACGCAAATTCAAGAAAATCTTTCAGTTCTAATTAAGACTTTTGCTATAATTATGAAAAGATTTTTACGACGAAGCTTCCGATGATTCAAAAAATGAAAAGGCTTCTTTACAAACGAAAGCTTTTTGTATTAGCTATAAATCTTTTAAGCAAGTCACATGGTCCACTTATAGAATGAAGAAATGCACTGTTTAGGTATACGAATTTTTATGAATTTCTTATCTAAATTATTCTAGTAGTAGTTACGTTAATGTGCATACACAACATTACAATTCTTCAAAGTCAAGGTCTTTTCATACTTTTATCTTAATTATAATGTGCCTTGCCATTATATTCAATATAAACTTAATGTAATGACTCTTCAATTTTAATATCTATGTTTTTACTCGAAATAATTAAATTCTTAATTAAAATTTATAAAAGAATGATAGTTTCATAACTTTGTGATAAATCGATTTGAGAAAAATAATATTCTAAACATTTACAATTTTGTAAATAAATGTAACATTTTGTTTATTAAAATTTATATTGGATTTGGCACGCTTATTGTAATATAAGTAAAAATAAAAAACACTAAGGTTCCGGTCAAAGAACCAGAAATATGATAATGTAAATAAAAAACAGTGACAAAGTATTGACTATTAATAACAATTTGCCAACTGACCTGCTTTGATTTTTTTTCTTTTTTTTTTTATTGAGAAAAATCGATTTTTATCAATAACTAAAATGTGTATATTATTTAATTAAGTTCAACCGATTTAAGCAGCAGATGTTCTAAGAAATGTAATCGTCGATGGTGGTAGCACGTGCTGCAATAATCGTCATAATTTTTCTGGCACGAGATGAAATAGTGGGAGATTCTGGTATAAGACGAACAAATCGCGGTGAGGGTCAAGGGTGAAGCAACCGCGACTTTATAAACTTAACACTTGACTGACAAGATTCAGTTAGTCCGTGAATTTCGAGTTACTTAGTTGACAGTTTAACATGACGACTAAAGTCGCTGTAAGTTCATTATTTTGACTTGAAAGTGATCTTAAAAACTAAACTACGTTATATTTAATAATTTTTTTAATATGTTCGTTTAAAAAGTTTTTAACTAACAGTATTTATTAATGAATTAATTAAGCAGCTTTATAAAAATTAAATTAAACTAGTAATTATAATTTTATAATAATTTAAAAAAAAAATCTGAATTTTTTTTTAGCTTTCTCAAAATGTGTCCCTTTTGGACCCTTCTGAAAAATTACGCCCGGAAGCTGTTTATAACGGCAAATTGGAAAGTAAATTTAGAGATTATTCTGAAGACAGCAATGATCCTGTTAAGGAACGTGTTAAGCGAACATACCTTAACATGCACACCTACCAAACCGTTGACTTTGTTAGATGTAAGTATATAAAAGATTTTACGTTTGAACAGTTGTAAATAAGAATAGTTTCTAAATAATATCTTCAAAAGTACCTCAATTAATTCTAAACTTAAAAAAAAGCAGTATTTAAAATATTATATATAAGAACTATTACATTGCTAAATTGCTATAGAATTGTGTCTATTTTTAAAGATATACATTACTTATATTAATTATGTAAGGCAAGACGGCAAGTAGATATAGATGATTAAGTTCAATAGATGAACGATTTTTTAGTTAACGAATACAGCTTTTAATCAATCAATACACCCAAATTAACAACTCCATTCTGCACCTAATTTTATATATCGAACGTAAAATAAAAATATTCGTTATTTATGAATTAAACTATGAATCATCTATCTACTGGCTACGTTACCTTAGTTCCAGAATTTTTTTTTAAATTTAGGTCAGATTAACTATTATCTTAAAATAATTAAACTAGGTTTTCTCAAATCTTTAAATAAAAAAATAATTTGTATATATTATGAAGACAGATTATCAGGCATTAGACAATTTTAAAAGGAACTTACTTGGAGCAAAAATCGACTAGTTTTTAACATTCTTCTTTAAGAACTTATACCGTTAAATTTTCAAAATTTAAAATATTAAATAAATTTGCTTGTGCTTTTCTTGTGTGAACTAGAAAAATTGTAAGTAAAATATTACACCATAAAATGTAAAAAAATTAATTGAGAGTACTTTAAAATTTTCAAATTAATTAATATATATTTTTCTTTAAAAATTATGTAATGTAATTATTATAATAAATAAAATCATTTTCAGCCAGAATGGAATACTGGTTAAAATTTGACAAATGTAAAATGACGATCAAAGAAGCCCTCCTAAAATTGAATGACTTAATAGACGAAAGCGATCCAGATGCGACCCTTCCAAATATCGTACACGCTTTTCAAACTGCTGAAAAAATTAGAGCAGAACATCCAACAGAAGACTGGTTCCATCTTACAGGTCTTATTCACGATGTTGGCAAGGTAATCAATTATTTTGTTTTTTTAATAGTAATTAAAACAATGAATATTTTGTGATAAAATTACTTTACGAAACTTCAAATAGATATTCAAATTATTATTATTATTAATTCAGCGTATTCTTCTTTTATTTAAGATATAGAACAAAAACAATACAGAAAAACGCGGTTAACTGAATTATTTTAATAGATTTTATTAAATTTCTGTTTTCGAATACTCTGATTAAGAGTTTCGTGGCATTTAAGAAAATCATAAAAAACCAAAGTAAAGCGTAATTTGTATGAATTGTTTTTATATTAATAGTTTTATCAAATAAAATAATTTTGTACTAGCGATATTCCTCCTTCGCGAACGATCGGTCGGTTAATAGAGGAAGGTTAAAACTGTTGCGGAGAAAAAAAGGAAAAACATTTGATGCCTGGAAAACGAAAAAATTTGCTCTTTAATTTAATACAGGATTATTAAACTACTATAAGTTTTGTATTTTTATCTGTTAAACACGAATATGATTTCAGTTTTGGTCAATCCCAGTGAGATTTTGCGATCTCTCGTTCTAAGAATTTTACGATACGCTTACCTAGACGGCAAAACTATCCCAAATAAATTATTTTTAAGTCACTTCTGCTGAAAAAGAATTCATTTGGAATAGTTTTGCCGTCGGGGTTATTTTCAAGATCAAAAAATACTTTCTAGTGATTTGGTTCATGACAAAACGTATAGCACCTGTCGTGACCTTTAAAATACCTTTTGAGTGTTTCATCAATATATTTACTTTTTTTTGAGATAATTTAATTTAAATTAAAATAATTTTTAAGGAGTCTCATAGGTTACATGAAATCATACAGAATGACTTGAAATTTTTATATGTTATTCCTTAGCTAAAAATAAGATTATATGATTTTTTTCAGAATTTTTTATCGCCACGGTTTTTGAGAAAAAAATTGTTGAAAATTGAACTTTTAACATGGGCTCTTACCGAAAAGAGAGGTTATGAAGGGCTTATGCGTAAGAATTCGCGATAAAAAACATAGCGATTAAGTTAAAACAATGACAGTTTTATAGAAAAACAATCAAGAAATCAAAATGCGCCTGGCTGCCAATCGATTACCAAGAATTTGACAAAGAACTAAGGCAAAACGTAAAGAAAATATTGAATTCGTCGGCTGCGGTGGGGGCGCGCGGTGAACGGGGAGCCGCTCACGGAAAGAGAGGGGACTCCCTTTTCCTCCCGGCGGCCACGAAAGCTCTGAAACTCCTTAACTCATATACATATATTCAGATTTGCGCATTCTTTACACCCGTATTTTATACTTTAAACTAGTATATCTTTAAGAAAAAAAAACCGTATTAATAAAATGCAAAAGGCAATTTAAAGCTCACGACAGATGCACGATAATACTTCATAGATTTAAAATTCTTGAAGATCCAGATATCTCAGAATCCCGCTGAGATGGACCAAAGCTGAGGTCAAAATACATACGGCTATAGTATAATAAGTTTAGTCTAAAGAACAGACCACCTTTTACTTTTTGTATGCCTGTATAAATAATAGGGAGAGTCTTAGGAATTAAGCATTCATAAACTTACTAGTAATGTCACTTAAAAAAGTATGAAGAAACATAAAATTATAACGTCTGACACTTCGACAAAATCGAATTACGGTGCCATTAGTGTCATTTTAAGAAAATTCTAAAAAAAAATTGTCGCTACTTCAAATGTAAATATAAATCAATCAATCAATTTGGACGTGTTATCGACAAGCCTTAAAATTGTTCTTTTCAGAATAAAAAAGTATTAATTTGTTCAAAAGTTACGTTAACTCTTGTGAAAAAGAGCTATTAAGATATTAAGTGATTGTAGCAGATATTCATATATACAATAATTATTAGTAAATATTGAAGTTCTTTTTCGTAAGGGAGTCAAAATTAAACAGTAAAAATATGCAAAAATTTAATCGGTGTTTACTTGTCGGTGTAAGCATTTAATTAAAATATTTTGTTTAATAACACTAAACGTCCGTAACCCGGCTTTTTTGAAGCATTAAATCGTTAAACAAACTTGACTTTAAACAAACTTGATTTAATGTTTTTTACTGTCATCGAGTAAATTATTATTAGATATTAATTTTAGTTTTTAATGTCTATTATTTCAATTTACGATAAACATTTGACTAGACAATATGAAAGTAATTTTTGAAAGAATATTATTTTTTGATCTTTATAAACTTACTCTAAAATGAAAAATATCTTCTATACTACTTAAAGTTTTAACGATTGTTTTAAAGATCCCACTCCCGAGTACGAAAATGTTTACTAAATTTAGCCAGACTTTGTAAAATTAAACAAAACACTGCTAAACGGTTCTAATAGCAATGAGGTTTGACAAGAGTTAGTATGTTTGACAAAGTTTAAATAAATATAAAATAATTTTTTTATGAATAAAAAATACAAGGACTGCTAAATACTGTTTAACAATTTCAAAACTATATAAACAACTACTAAACATTGCCAAATATTGTTAAGAATTATCGAACACTGTCAAACATTGCAAAACACTATTAAACTTTACCTCATACTCAGAAAATACACAAACTTGACAAATTTTGTTAAATTCTGTTAAACTTACAAATGCTGCTATAAAGGTTTGTTTAACAGTTCTACAAAATTTTGTAGGATATAACAGTGTTTGTCAATTTTTCGATATCCACTAGTACTGTTTTAATTTGTTTAGAACTTAAGGGAGGAACTTCGTGTAAAATGAAATGTTTTTGCATTTTTTTTTATTCCTTTAAAAATTCTTTTCCTATCTGAAGAATGTAAAATTCCAAAGTTTTAAGCTCGAAAAAAAGTCCTAAAGGTCCATAGGAAATCACCAAAGTGATGTGCTGATAAGATACCAACAGCAAGACCGAAAACTTTAAATGCGTATTTCCCGTAATGTGTTATTTTTCCGCGCCGGTAAATGTAACTCAAACAATAATGAATCGACCGATTTGAAAATTTATAGATATTCTTCTTTAACTTACTGATCATCGAATGAACCTACAATTGAGAGAAATTTTTGTTCTATAAATATACTATTTAACAATTTGTTTGTAAAAAAAGTTTTAAAATATCCTTAAGTTTTCAATTTTTGCTTCTTTTTGTTACACTTAGATTAGTTGGAAGCGGAATAGCTGTTTTTAATAAAGAAATTTTGTTTCGTTGACTTTAGTTAATTATAGCTGTCGCACCATTATATTCTTTTTTTATCAATAAAAATTTTTTTTATATACCTTTGAACGTCAATTATTATATAATGAACTAATTTAAATAAATGCTCTCAGTTTTTTGTAATTAAATTATTGTAAAACAAGTCGTTTACATGAGGTTGCTCCCTTCAACAAACTTTCAATTAATAATTTATTTTCAACTTCAGATAATTATAATTATCTAATGAAAAAAAAAATTATAATTATAATCTATAAATTGAATATAATTTTTAGTGGTTTGTATCTTCTAGGTAATGGCATTTTACGGGGAACCTCAGTGGGCAGTTGTTGGAGATACATTTCCTGTAGGTTGTACTTGGGGCGACACCATTGTATACAGAGAAACTAGTTTTGATAACAATCCTGATGGAAAAGATCCTCGATACAAGTAAATAAATATTAAAAATTATTTTGGGATTTTACTTTTTAAATTATATTTATTTTTTTTTCCTAACAATAAAATTAATATATTTATCTATTAGTACTAAAATCTATTAAATCATTTCAGAGGAACTTTTTTCTAACAAAATAGTACTGCATTGATTTTACTAACAAATTATTGTGAAGTTTTTAAGTTAAAACACATAGTGCATTACAAAAGTGAGGTTTACAAAAATCTGAGAAGCTTAATTATTTATTTATTAGTACTAAAATTAACCTGTAGTGATAGAAAAACTAAAAATAATCCCCTGAAAGGGTCAAAGATGAATTATGCACAGATACTTTATACATCTTACAAAATATTACATAGCATTAAGTGCAATATATATTTAATATTTCATTTTAGCTCAAAGTATGGAATGTACAAACCAAAGTGTGGTCTTAAAAATCTTATCATGTCATGGGGACATGATGAGTATTTGTATCAAGTATTGAAACATAATAAGAGTACATTACCAAAAGAAGGCCTAGCTATGATACGCTATCATTCCTTTTATCCATGGCATGCTGGTGGTGATTATTCTTATTTTTGCACCAAAGAAGATGAAGATATGAAAGAAGTGATTTTAGAATTTAAGTAAGTTTTAATATTTTAAATTACTAATCTAATTATTCATTGTCGGTTGTTTGTGGAAAGTATAATATTAATTTTTCTTTTTTCTTTATAGTAAATATGACTTATACACTAAGAGTGCTGCAGTTCCAGACATTGAAAAACTTTGGCCATATTATGAACAGCTCATTGAAAAATATATGCCTGGTAAACTTGAATGGTAAATAAACTTGTGGTACTGAAATAAAAAAGTTATTTGTATTATTAATTTATGAATACTTTATTATGTATAATTAATGCTACTTTTAAATTTCATTATTTGTAAAATACCATCATCTTTATATGATAATAAATTATAAAATCTTTATGAAAAGAATAATTATTTTATTGTTTTCGTAATTTGGATCTTTTTCTTGAATTTCTTAATTTTCGTGGGGGAAGCTCTTCTTCTTCAGAAACCTCCATATCTTCATCTTCACTGTCTTTACCAGCAGCTCTGCTTTGAGATTCATAAATTTCATCTAAAATTAAGTAATAATTATAAGCTTATTTTACATTATCTTTAATGAAACAAAAACATGTTTACAGCAACTAGTTAATAATAATTTTACCTGGTATATTGGAAATATCACAATCGTTTTTACAATTCGGACATTTATCTTGTTTTTGTATTTTTACATACCGAATTACACAAATGTAGTGGAAAAGTCTATCACAACTATGGCATTTATGACCCTGTAACATTTTTTTTTTAAATATTTAAGGAGTTAATAAAATTTAAATATTAGAAATCATTAAATTATCTTACATGAAAAACTACTTCTCTACATAAACAACAGTTGCGAAAATTATCTTGATTTGTGGCTCTAAAATACGGCATAAGTTCAATTATACTTCTCACTCCCATATATATAAAACCATCCTTAAAGGAATTATTTAGATATTTTTATAATATTTAATACTAATAAATAACAATATTATTTTTAAATTATTAAAGTATATATATATACCTTGGTAAATAGCCATTTTTGAGCAACTAAAGTTTTAATAAATTTCTCAGAATCTCCTATAGATAATTTATGACTGTCAAGAGTTCGAGATAAGTTAAGACAATCTGTACTTGAAATGCATCCATCTTCAGCAGCAATTATTTCAGAGTATATAATTCTTAAAAAGGCTCTTTGGGATTGAGTAAATTCTGATGGCATCCTGCAGTATTTAATAATTAAAGAAAATTAAAACAAATAATTAATATCTGTAGAATTATAAATTATGTATGTAAATTATGTAAATCTATAGATTTCTAAATATTCTAAATCATAAATTACATGAGAGACTCTTCATGTGTTGTGCCAACAACAGACCAATACTTTTCTCCAGTCAATTCACAAGTTCCAGCCTTTACTGACATAGCCAGTGGTTCTAGCTTTTGATTTATAGAAGCAACAATTGTTGAAATATTTACATTTTTATCTACATAAAAATAATTTAATAATTAAACAAAATTTACATTATCAGAAAAAATGAATTAAATAATTCATTTTTTATATTTAACGTTTTAGAAATAGACGCAAAATTTCTTAAATTTGAAAAAAAAACAGTTAAATACTTACTAAAAATTCTCGTGCACAAAATTTCAGCCTCTACGTCTTGTACCGCTCCTCCTTGCATTAATGCTTGCAAAAATATTCGATGTCTATTATCGAACACCATTATAAAAATGTATGATTTTTGTTCCAGAGAGAAATGTTTCCGTTAAAATCTTAATTGAAACTGCTTTCTTAGACTTGTTTATATCTCTATCGTGTTGGAACAAGAGACGAATATAAAAGTGATCAAGACCACCAACCTAATAAAATTTAATAATACAAAAGTTCAATTTTTATTTTGATTCCGATACACGTTATTCCACGTATTTTTACACTTATTACATTTCTGTACTATTTTATAGATAATTTAATTATAAATTAATATAGATAATTTGTAAATAATTTGATTTTAAAAGATTTTGTATTTTATCAAAATATTTGAATTTTTTCAAACTTAAAAAAAATGGCGATATGATCAGTTTTTCTTTAGTAAATTATAAAATTAATTTTTTTTCGTGAAAAAGTAGAAAAACTAAATTTTAAGTAGATTTGTAAATTAGTTCATCCAAAATTTCTAATACATCAAAATTATATAAATTAAATATTTAACTGATACAAAACGATTTGTAACAAAAACTTACTAGGTCTGCTTTGATTACTACTAGAAGTACTAAGTAGTTTCATAAAATTTAGAATTTTATAATTGAATGGAAATATGAAATAAAATAAAAACTGAAGTGCAATTTTAAAAATTATTTTTATTAATAACCAATTCATTGAATTGTTTTAATACAATTATTTTCAAAAAATGTTTTAAAAAAAAGCATGTTTCTCTTTATCCATAATATTATTGATTTTAATTTATCTAGTAGATGACTTAGCTTCCTTGGCATTTTGAAGGCTCTGAGTAATATACAACTTAGCCAAGCTTTGTGCACAAAACTGAGAGATATGCTGACTGTAAGTATTAATCTGTCCAGCAGTAATCATTGGATTAAGTCTAAGTGGGACTGGAATTGGTCTAATTAATTTATTAATATCTTCTTCGGGCAATGGTGGCTCATCTTTTGCAGCACGAGCAGCATTTTCTTGAGCTCTCTTAAGCAGCAATCTATTTTTATCTTGTTGTTGACGAATAACCATACTTTGGTAACGGTTAAACTTAATAGCTTCTTGATTTAACTCATCTACTCTATCCATCATACAGCGCAGTTGATTTTCTAAAACTGTTGCTGTTCCTAGATCCAAATATCTGGTACCTTCTTCTTCTGGAATCATCTCTTCTAACTCTGACATAACAATATTAGTCAACGCACTATTTCTAACAACAATTGGAAGTTCTACAAATAAATTTTCATATCCAATTTTTAAATTTTTAAGAGCTTCAGATGTAAATTCTCCATCTTTATACATTTGAATGGCTTGAGGTGTTAAGCGATAAGCTTTCAGAGTCAAAAAACCCCTTGCTGACTTTGCAGTATCATAAATAATGACAACAGATTCTTCAATAGATGTTTGATAATGATATTGTGATTCCAATAGTGGTAAACTTAAGAAATTACCAACATCTGCACTTTGATACCACCCAACATGAAAGTGATCAACATTGACACTAGAAACATTTAAAAATAATAGTTTAATAAAAAATAAAAATAGTTGACAATATTTATTCGTTTTAAATTATACAATGATACTTTTTCTTGAATTTAGAAACCACTTTATTAACTTTTTATAAACCATTAAATATTCAAATATTGTAAATTTGAAATCTGTAATTTACTACTTCTAAGAACTGAATTATACTCAAATTTCAAAAACCTTGTGAGTCATTTATTATCATTTATTAATGCATATAAAATACAATATGTTAGGACCTAAATATTATAACTTAAATATAATTTTGACTAAAAAACTTAAAGCTCTCTTTTTGGCCTATATAAAACAAAATAAATTGAAATTGACTTACATACGCAGTCTTCGCATCATGCTAAGTTGATAGTCTTCTTCATCAACAAAGTCATCGTTTTTGGAAAATGGAAAGCAATTTGTGATTTCAAGTCGACCATTGACATTCAAGCCAAGAAGAGCACCTTGTGCTACTTCCATGTTACTGGAGGCCTCCTCATGACAGTGTTTAACCATCTTCATAACCACTAAACCATCACACTGTACATAATCAATACGTGGTTCCATTTCTTGCACCCTACGCGCTTGATTTCGTCCGGACATTTTTCTCTTTTGCATTAACCTGTGTTTCCTGGAAGTCTTTTTTTTAACGCTTTCTTGCAACCAAAAAATTAGCAAACCTACGACAACCACGTTTCAAAGGAGAAGCCAGCAGCAAGACATCTGCCAGCAATTCTGGGCGACAGGGCAACGTTTACAAGTGTCGATTCGCTCGTCAATTTAAAATAAAACCCTATTTACAATTGATTATTAAGACGTGAAATTGTCACTCCAAAAGTTATATATAAATAAATAATTACGGCTTAATAGTTTTTAAATGGTTTAAACGGTCTGATGATCATTCTTTAAATCTGCTTTTCGGAACTAATTAACAAGAAAGTTGTAAAATTACCGCGCTCCAGCACCCGGAAAGAAATCGATTTTTACCTAACGTCAATGATTCGGGGCTTAAATTAAACTATTAAGTTTCTCTAATTGGTCGCTTATTTAATTTGACAATCAATTAACTTTAAGCGTAAAAAATATTAACTTTTAAATAAATATCGTATGCGCATGCGCGTCTGAGTACATATAATAAGCGCATAAGTCAAACTATACGGAATATATAATTATTATTTTGTACTCTTAAGATGTATTAATTGCAAAATTAAATGAGAGATTAATAGTTATAATTTAAGCTCCGAATCATTGATATAGGTAATGTATTTACCGATAAAAATCGATTTCTGTCCGGGTGCTGGATTTTACAACTTTTTTGTTAAAAAACTACTTAGACCAATTATTTTTATTTAAATTGGAGTGATAAAGTACCGTCGGTCTCTTTCCTTTTGAATCAAAAATCAGAATTCAGAATTAGTAATCACAATAACGCGCATGCGCGAATTCGGGTTTTTCGATGTAAGGGAGTACTTTAAACTATATATTTGCCCTATTCAATGTCTGCTCCTATGCAGTTCTGCACTGCAGATTAAAGGGCTGATACTTATGTATATATATGTACACTTTATATTCCGCGTGAATCGAACTTATATGTTTTCTAACAATATTCGGTGAAAATGAGCAAAAAGGGCGGTTATTATTGTGCTTTTAAGAATTGTAGAGGTTTATCTCGACGTGATAAAAGAAGTTTCTTTCGCTTTCCAAAGGATCCACAGAGGTATTTATGATTTTATCATTTATTTTTCAAAAACTTAAATTTCTTGCGTTAAAAGAATTCTAATTTTTTATTTTTTAAACTTATTATTAGGTCAAAGCAATGGGTAAAAGCATGCGATAGAAGTGATCTTCTTGAAAAAACACCAATAGAGTTGTTTAATAGCTACAGGGTCTGCGCTAAACATTTTACTGATTCAATGTTCCTTAATGACTTGAGAAATAGACTGCAACCTAATTCCGTTCCAATGCAATTAGACCCACTTGAAGATTGTAATGAATCACCAAATGTTGAAAAACCAAAAGAAGAAATGACAGATTGCCAGGATCAAGTTGCAAAGATTCTAAGCAATTGCATTTTACGTAAGTTTGTAGTTAAGTTTATTTTTTAACAAAATCATTCTATATTTTACAAAATGTTCAGTTTACAATTATTTAAAAAGTTTTTTATTTCGATTGTTAAGTAATTATTTTAAAATGCATAATTTTTTGCATGTTTAGAATTTCAATATAAATTATAATTAATGATAAATTTATGCTTGAAGTTTAATAATTTTGAAAATATAAATTAGATGAAATGATGACCTTTATAATTATTATTTAATATTCAATGTGGAACGATATAAAAATTTATTAAACATTTTATTACAAACCAAAAATACTATTACATTGAATATTTTATATCTGAACATTTTACACAATATAAAAGTTGAATTCTAATATTCATAAGCAATATAAATTAGAGCTTTATATTCTAGGCATGCTTTAATTTATGTTTTCCAGAAAAAATTTCTGCAGATGAATTTTTTAAAGCTACAGGATTTCGTATAAATGAACCTGTATCTACAGTTAAAACTAATGAAGGTTACTCACAAAATACAAGCCGATCCGATCATATTTATGCAAATACAAAAGCAAACAATGTAATAAATATTACTGGAGATGCAGTAGATATTGATGATATTAACACCGAAAGTCCAAATAATTTTTCTATTGAAGCCTTGAGTTACCAGGATCTGATCAATTCTATACCAATGTCATTGATAAGTACACCAAGTACTCAATCATCTTTAGAAACAAGTGATTTATCTTTTATAATTTCAGATAAGCCTATAGATGTAGACAAAATGCCTGAAACTATTATAGCAGAACAAGAACCTTTGTCTCCATTACATGTTTCAAATAATTTTAATTCTTTAGAAGCTATGTCACAAATAGATTTGAATCTTTTAAAAAATAAGTTGGAAGAAACAACTCAAACTGAATTTAACTTTGTAAATTGTAATGAAGAAAAAATTAGTCCAATCAAATCTAATTTCAACATAGGAATTAAATTAGACGAACGTATGCAAACTGAAGCTAATTTCACAGGAAACACATTAACTCAAAATACACAAACTGATTCGAGTTTTCTTAAAGACAAACTAAATAAAAGAAAATTAAAAAAAGCCTTACAAATTAGAAAGCATGAAATCAGAGAACTAAAAACTAAAATTAAGCAAAATGTTAATATAATGGATAACATTACTTTAGAGCAATATGAATTACTAACTGAGAAATTTTTTCCAAAAGAAACATCTGATTTCATAAAAATTCAAGCTCAATTATTTAAAAAAAAAACAACTGAACGTAAATATTCTATAGAATTCAGAAAACAGTGTTTATCTTTATTTTTATCTGGTCCAAAAACATATAAAAATTTACAAAAATTATTTTGCTTGCCTGAAGTACGAGATTTGCAAACACTTAAATTATAAAATTAGAAACTTTGCACAAAGATAGAAATTATAACTTAGTTATTTAATAGTATTTAATAGTAACTTAGTTAAAATAGAAGTAATAATAGTAATTATAGAGATAAATTTTTAATACTTAGATATACAATTTTTCAGCTGTGATTTGGTTAACTGTTAAGTATTGCATTTTTAAGACTTAAAAATTTGTAAGTATTGCAAGTAGTTAGTAAGCAAATTTCTTTATTTCTTGTTATATTTGTATTTATATTTATACATTTTTATGACATTAATGCGATGAATTAGATGTAATGTACAAGACTAAATACATTTGCATATCAATTGTTAATATTCTATTAAAGCATTTCTTGCTTTTTAATAGTTCATAGGACAGAATAAATATTCTGTGCACAATAAATAACATTAACATCTTATAATGTATATTTAAGCACACAATAAAATTTCTTTTGTACTTTATATCAAGTGAGTTTTTAGTTGATTGCATATATTTTAAATGTAAGGTCTCCCTTTGGTCACAACCAATAAAAAATAATTTTAAGATATTAATATGTATTCATTTATTATACTAAAGTAGCCATTTAGTTAAGCTGATAATTAGCTGAAATAATACAAGTGGCAGTATCACAGTAAATTAACAATAATATAAAAACTAGTAATATCGGAGATTAATGGTATATTGTGCTACAAGGGGAGAAAATGAGCTAAGTATTTTTAGCGTGGAAGGTGTGCAGCGCAAGTCGGAGTCGAGGGCGCGCCGAAGCATGAAAAGAGGGATATTTCATGCCTGAGTTGAGAAAAGAATAATGTATAAATGTAAGTGATTACCGTAAAGAAACTAGCAAAACTAATTTATGTATGTCTCTTAAATATAAGGATAAAATAGATAGAATAAGTTAAATTAAATAAATGAAAAATGTCTCCGAATCGCTGAAGAGATTAAGAAGAGTAGATATCAGATTGCTCAATAAGAAATCCAAGAGTTCCGAATAGGGTAGTTCTAAATCGGAAATGCCATGGAGGCTCTCTTACAAGGAAGGTCTTTTAGATGTACCGAGCCTATTTTATCCACTCTGTGATATAAAAAAATATTCAAAACTCGTTTTTTTTATCGGTCCATACGACCATTTAAGGAGTGACAAAGTTTTTCTTAAACCATTTCAAATTTGGTAATGAATCATCCACTAAAATGTTTCTTATTAAAAGAACGTTTTACGTGTATGATTTTTATTTAAATATTTTGAATCCCTTGTTTTCTGATATTTAATTATATGAGCAAATCCACAGTAGTTTTAAAGTACTGGTGTGATGATTTTTTCGGCATAATTGCCTTGCGAAGCACATGAACTAATAAACTGACTTTAAAATACTTAGTCTGAAATAACAAATGATTTCAAAGTTTATTTGTTATTTTAGACTAAGTATTTTAAATTCAGTCTATTTCATGTACATGCTTTGCACGGCATAGAAACAGCAGCAATAAATTACGCCGAAAAAATCGTCACGCAGTAGTTAAAACTACTATGGATTTTCCTATATATGTTTCGTAATGTTTTCGTAATAAAATGGCTAAAAACGTCGAACCGCGTTCAACATAAATTTATGGGGTAGAAATTAAAAATCATTCACGATTAAAAAAAAAATTATTATTTTTATTTTAACCCATTTTAATAACATGTTTTAATCGGCTAATATGCGGCCTTTTACGTGGTGAAAACCACACGTAAAGTTTACCCACAAAAATATTTTATATTTTTAATATTAATGCATTTCTTACTCTTATGTAAGATATCAAACTTTATTCATGACAGCCAAGTCGCGTCAATCAAATGCTCCTAAACTTAAAAATTCTTACAACGCGTACCCTGAACTTGGCAACACGGTGCCTCATGAAGTTGGCTACACGGTGTCCACGAACACTTTGTTCAGTATAACCTGATCTGAGTGGGTTTGGGTAGGGGGTACTCAACTACTCACTAATCAAGAAGAAAGCTCATTGAAGATCATCATCTAGAACAGCATATTAGAACTCCCAAGATTGACATTCCGAAGACAGATCATTTTCGGTTTAGAATACTAGATTCTTCAAAGACGATACACCGAAGATTCAGGGTACATGGCCGCATCGCGGCAATAACTGTAGAGGAAGAAAAATGTTTATTTATATATAATTTCTTGATTTAACAATAATTAAACTGTAAGTATATTAAAAAAAGGAAAATGAATGCTGAAAGTAAAATCAACGTTCATTATTCTTCTTTAGTCGATTTAAAGGCTGAATTGTTACGAAAGCAAGCTGAATGCGAAGCTTTAAAGCAAAAAGTAGCAAACGAAAAAATTAATAAAGTAAAAACATCAAATAAAAAAAGGATTAAAAAAGAAAAAGATAAAAAAATAGAAAATGAAAATTTTGAAGAAGATATTGAAACTAGGAAAATTCATGAGAAATCTCAGTTAATGTTAAAAGCAAAATCTAGATTATATAAAACATTATCAAAAACTCATGTTAACATGAATTCTAACTTTCTCGTTGATTTTGAACATAAAATAAGTGATTCAGACCACTCAGAAGAAGAGTTTAAAGGAGATAATGATCAAAATTCAGAAGAAGAGTTTAAAGGAAATAATGATGATCCAGATTCAGATAGTGAATGGGTAGAATATACAGATTGTTTTGGACGCAGTAGAAAATGTTTACGAGAAGATTTACCTAAAATGCAAGAAAAAGATGAGTACTTAAGAAAAAAAATCATAGAAAAACCATCTGAAGAAGTAGCAGATATACCATTGTACAAAGAGTATAAGCAACCAGTAACAGAGCCTGAAATAGAAATGATGAGAAGAAAATGGGAGGAACAGACAGCTAAATTAGCTGATAAAGCTAATATCCATTATCAAGACGTTCTCTTTGATGAAGCGCGTACACATGGTGTTGGATATTATGCTTTTTCACAGGATGAAGAAGAAAGAGCAAAGCAACAAGAAACTCTCTTAAAGTTGAGAAAAGAAACAGAGCAAAAACAAAAAGAAAAAGAAGTAGTGCGTGACATAAAAGATAAAATACAACAAAATAGACTAAAAGTTGCAAGATCAAGACAGAGAGTTAGAGCAGGTTTACCTATTGACAATGAAGAAGAAGAAAGTAAACATGAAAATACAGAAAAGGAAGAAGTTAAAATGCAAAATGAAAAAATAGGAAATGAAAGAGACAATCAACATAAAAATCAAGACATTGCTAAATTAAAACTTGAAGAAATTGAAAATAAAGTACAAGCTTTTGGAGAATTATTAGGAAAAAGAAACAAATGGTATGTCATGTCACAAGAGGAATGGGTTCATAAAAAAAGAAAAGAAAGATCAGACGAGTTTGCTCCAATATATACAAATTTTGAGCACAGTGGATGTTTAAATTTAAATGATTCTACAAGTAAGTTAATTGAATGAATATTTAATGTATCCAAATAAAACTTGAATAAAAATTTTAATTCATTTTTTCTAGTTTCTCCATCTACAGAAGATTTTGGTAGTACAGCATCAATGGCACAAAGTATACAAGAACCAGATCTAAAGTCTGCATCTTTGGCACATGTTAGTAACATAGATATAAAAACAAAAACTTCTACTATATCTGAAGGTTTGTTGTTTTGAAAAATAAAAATAAGTTCATATAATTAATAGAGATATATTATTCATTTTTATACATGATAATTTAAAATTTGACATTGTGAAGTTTACATTCATATAGTTAGGTATCTTAAAATTTAATTTTTATTCATTCTTTTCAAAATCTAATTATAACTTATTAAGAGCAATGTTGTTCTGATATACATATTAATATATTATACTGATTTATATTTTCAGATTCAACAGTTAATAAGAACGTTAATATAGCTGATCAAATTGAAGCTGGATTAAAATATTTAAGGAAGCAGTTTGAAAACAAACATTCGTGATATTTAAAATTATTTATTATTACTAGATTAATAATTATTAGAAATTATTTTTGTACCTATAATTATTAATTTTAAATACAAGTTATTTAAAAAGTAAATACACTTGGAAAGTTGCATATTTTCACATGATTTAATTTCATTTATTTCCTTCTTAGATTCAAATAAAAAATAATTTTATATAGAGAATTATAACAAATACTAATTAATAATTTATTAATAAAAAATAAATTGCATCGATTAAGGGGGGACTACCGCGTGGAACGTCAAAAATTAGCCAATTTTTAAGAATTTTTTTTGGATGACAAGGAACAAAATAAATATATTTTAAATTTTATGATCATTTTACTTATGTTGTTTTAACAATTTTTTTTATTTGAAAATCAAATACAACAGTTATATTGAAAAGTCTTGAGTAAGTCGTGAAGCAATGTTTGACACGGTGTACACTCTAGCGCCATCAATAATAATCTGCAACAGTTAGGAAAGAAAAACTCAAAAACTGATTAATTTAGATCTGTGGCCAATCAATGAACCTCAGTTTGAAGAAAAAAATCAAAAATTGTAAAAATGGTGGACATAAAACAAAAATCTTCACTTTTTTTTTTTTTAATTGTCCTCTTTTTTGCATTAAAAACATGTTTATTTTTTAAATATTAATGTTTGAGGTTTATCCAGGAGTCATTAGTATGATTAAAACGTGTGTTAAATTTGAAGCCAATCGGTTGAATACTTTTTTAGTAATCATGTATACCGATTTTAAACTTTGCGAAAAAAAAATTTCGAGCAAAACGCGTTTGAAGTTTCCCTATGTCCGTATAGCCGCGCGAAAGTGCGTCTTGAATTTAAGCTCATTAAAATAGTTTTGACTATTAGCTCAAACAGTAAAGTTTATTGCATTCTGCAGTTGATAAAGTAACTTTTAAGGCAATAAAAAAAATGGGGTTTTTGAAGCTTCTACACGGTATTCCCCCTTTAAAATACTGAATGCAGTGTGTAAAATAACCACAAATATACATACATACAGAAATGCATTCAAATAGATTTTAAGTTAACACATGCTACATCAGAAATTCAAATTCAGAACCTACCAGCCTAACATAAGTATAGCGATCGACTTCTTTAGAACTTTCTATAGTTAGTAATCGGTCGATAGCTGTCGTCTGTCGCGTAACGTATTATACGATTAAAACTAAAATAATCCCGCGCAAAATACGAACTAAACTCAGAATCATAACACTACCATTTACTATAGCAAACATTTTAGCATTTAGCACTTGTTTTACGTTTCAAACGAATACTAGTTGGTAAGTATATGTTTTCTAAATGTAAGATCCATGCATGTGCAATTTTCCTGCGAACTAAATCGAGCGTAAAATTAACATTTTCTTAGATATTTTTTTCGTTTTTAAAGGCATAATGTAAATATTGTTTCTTTAATGGGCATAATTAATAAAATTCTCAATTTCATTTCACTATTAATTTTCTTGCATGAAATATATTAGAAAAATATCATTTTTTTTGTTTTTATTGCAGTTTTATGTGATAAGAGCAGGTATTAATTTTTGAGGTTATGTTTAAACGTAAAAAGTAAAATACAATAATCTTTTATTTGCATGATTATTGTTCTTCAAATAACTTTAATTCATTATTTAATTTTACTGATAAAACTTATAATGGAAGATTGCGACTTATATTGAAAATTATATAATTATTGTAAAACTATAGTAGAAATGATAAGCTTACTTTTGCAGTGTTTTTAATACAACTGCTTAACTTTTATGAAGTTTCAATTATATTTTGTGCAATATGTATTTTCATACATTTATATATAAAATATATACAATATAATATAATATATACAAATAATATATGTGGACCTATACCTACACACTTTGAAAAAAGATAAACAAATATAAATAATGTTATATATTGTTAAACTTTAAGTTTGAATAAAGCTATTATTATCATTAGTATTATTGTTATAATATAAAAGGTGTTATGAACAGGAAATTCTTTATGAAAACTGAACATCATTAAGCATTTAAATGATATTTTAAGAACGTTGTGAAACTATGGATTATTAATTATTACTTATTAATTAATTATTAATTAGCAATTATTACTTATTAATTACTAATGCTTAATTTTCCAGAGCCTGATAATTAACTTATTTTAAGCCATTTTGTTTATTTAAATATATTCATGTATTTTATTTTGTTGTCAGAGCTTGAATGGTTGTATTTTTTGTTTAAGTATAAAAGGACTTTAATGTCTAAAGTTTATTTAAAATAAAAAAATAAAATAAATAAATACAATAAAAATACGTTAAGAATAAATTAAATATAGATTTTAATGATTTTATTACATCAAATAATTGTGCACTTATTGTATAAAAATACAAATTAATTAATATGAATTTATATTTTATGCAGGCAAAAATGGTGGATTCCAAAAGTAACGAAACTGAAAGTAATGTTCAGATTCAACCAGAGAAAAATATAGTGGAGGAAAGTAGTTCTAAGAAGCGTGTTAGGGATGAATCATTTAAAATTACAGAAGAAATGTCTAATAAAAAGCCTCGTATAGAAGAGTCAGAAATTGAAGAAATATCTACTGTAAATCCTGTACAAAAAAATGGTGATTTACAGGATATTAAAGACAGTTCAATAACTGTCAAAAATGAGATTGAATCACTAAATGCATCTACAGAGACTACAGAAGCAGATTCTAATAAACCAAATTCCAAAAATCAAATTTCAGTTGACAAAGATAATGATAAAGTGAATAATGAAAATGATTTGCAAGAAAAAGAATTAACCAAACAAGAAAAGGTAATTTGAAAAATATTTAAATTTTTTAATTAAAGTAATATTTCATAGTTATATTGAAAATTTTTAATTCTTTTTGACAGAATCAGGAACTGGACAGTGAAGATTCCAATAAATCAAAAGATCCAGAAAAAGAAATTAAAAATTTAAAAAAAAATAAAGATTCAGAAATTATAAATGGGATGGAACTAACTGTTGAATGTGCCAGTGATCATGAGAGTAGTGAAGAAAGTGATCAAGAAAATTTAACACGAAAATCAAAAACAATTATAGTTAGAGAACAACCAAATGACTCTGAGGTTGATGCAAGTTCTTCAGAAGATGAAAAGTCAAATTCTTGTAAAGAAATGGAATCTAAATCAAACTTAGACTCTCCTGTAAAGTCATCTAAGAGAAAAGATAAAAAGGTGTTTTCAAAGTCAATAATTCTAAAATCAGAAAATAGTTCAAAATCAAGTTCTGATGATTGTCCTCTGGCTGAAAGAAAAGCAAAAGAATTCTCTAATTCTAAAAAAAGTACATCAAAATCTGCAGGGGCCAAGAGAGGAAGAGGTAGACCTCGAGGTAGACCATCAAAAGCTGCTAAAAAAATTCAAGAAGTAATATCCGATAATGAAAGTGAAGAAAAAAATGAAATTAATACGAAGCAAGACGGTATTGATGATAAAGAATTTAATACTAAATCTGAATGTCTTGAAGATTCAGAAAATAAAATAAAATCAAATGATGATAATTCAGATAGTGATAAATCTGATGATGAAAAAACCAAAAAAGAAAGTAATATTAAAAATGTGGAGAAAAGAAAGATGAGTGTAAGTTTATTTTATTTGAATGAGCTATCATTTTATTAATAATAAAGGAATATTAATTTGATTATTTTTTTAGCAACGCAATATTAAAAAAATTGAGCAATTGAAAAAATATATTCGAACTGCTGGAATTAGAGTTAAATGCTATCAAACTTTACTTAAAGACTGTAAGACAGATGCTGCAAAAGCAAGACGTCTTCATGAATTTTTGGAAGAAAATGGAGTGGTGGGAAGACCAACTCTTGAGAAATGTAAAAAACTTAGACTAAAAAATGAGCAATTAAAAGAACTGGAAAAGCTAGATTCAAGTAATATTATCTCAGAACGTGAGTTTTATTCAAATTAATTATTTTTAATTAATATGTCTTGAAACACAATTAATATAAAATTACAGATCGTACTTCTCGAGGCAGGAATACACGTAAATCTCAAATAGAATCAGAAGTAACATCATCTCCACAATTAAAATCCCAGAGTAGACTAAAGAAAATACATGCTATCTATGATAGTGATTCTGAATAGCTTAATAGATAAACTTAGATTTATAAAAATAAACGACTACAAATACATGTTAAAAATATATTTCTTAAAATTTTTAAAAATCCTCTATTAAAAGAGTGATCGCGGAAAAGTGAAGCCGAAAATGGATTGGTTAATTCTGATGAATCAACAAATGTAATTGGTTCAAATGAC
>JAWWML010012232.1:0-23282 GCA_035047165.1 Ormyrus rosae | reverse complement strand
TACACTCTTCTGATTTATTTTCAATGAGAGAAGACTCTCTAGATATTTGTAGCTGATTTTCAATGAGAGAAGATTCTGTACACTCTTCTGATTTATTTTCAATGAGAGAAGACTCTCTAGATATTTGTAGCTGATTTTCAATGAGAGAAGATTCTCTAGACCCTTCTGCCTTATTTTCAATTAGAAAAGATTCTTTAGACTTTTTTAATTTATTTTTAACTAGAGAAGATTCTATAGGCTCTTCAAACTTATTTTCAATTTGAGAAGATTGAGTAGTCTCCTCAACATTACTTTCTATAATTATTGATTTATTGTTTTCTGGCACTTTTGGTTCAATTCCTCCAGTTATAGTAGGTTCTGGAATGATTATTTCGGTTTCAGTCGATTCAGATGAATCTAATAATTCCTCCACTGTTTTGCATAATTTAATAGGCACTGGTACTGGAGTTTCTTCCGTTACTTTAGTTTCCATAGTCATTTCTTCAGCAGACACAGTATTTTCTATTTCAACTTCTTCCTGGGCAACTTCAATTAAAGTGATCGTATCTGAAGAAACAATTTTTACTTCTGCCGCGTCCTTGGAAGTTGCTGGCATTTCCGCTAAATTTTCTACCTCTATTAAAGGCACGTCTATTTTCTTGCTGTTTTCAATTGATTTTATTTTATCATCGATATTATTTTCTTGTGTTTCCTTCTCTTCAGAAATTTTATCGCTCTGTTTCGTTTCTTTCTCTTCAGAAATTTTATAGTTCTGTTTCGTTTCTTTCTCTTCAAGAAGTTCCTTTGCATTATCTGATTTAAATTTTTCTTCGTTATCAAACAATGTTTTTGTTAGATTTTCAAGAAGAACTTCTTTTTTCTTATTAGTAAGGTCACTTTTTTTCTCGTTTTCTTTTTCACTATTTTTCGCACTACTAAGAACACTTGCATTCATTTGAGATTCAATGTCTTCAAGTCGTGATGTGCATTGGAGTTCTTGGTCATTCAATTTTTTCAATATATCTTCTTTTAAATTTTGCAAGTCCACAATACATTTCTTTTCGCGTTTCAAATTACCCGTTTCCCTTTCTGACGATGAAAATCTTTTTCGTTTTTTATCTACTGTGCCTTCTAATGTGTGAATACTCCTATTTGCGCTATTATTTTTTAATACTAAACTAGGCGGTGTAAGATGTATAGGAGAAAGTCTAGTTTCTCCCAAAAAGGCAGTATTTTCTTTTTCAATACCATCGATGCTAAACTTATTAGCAATAATAGATTCATTATCTTGAATGCGTTTATCGACTGTTTTTTCAGCTTCTTCTTTTTTACTAGAATCTTTTAATTCCTCGACTTCGTCATGTATTTTTTTGTCTGTTATTGATAGGCCTTCGCTTGTTAAGCAGTTTTCAAAGCTCAGCAGGCCTACATCATCATTGAAATCATCTTTTTTATCATCATACTTATATTTATGATTAGACGATTTAGCATATTTCCTGCTATAATAATATTTATAAGATTCGTCTTGTGATTTTGGAGAACTATAACGTCTACTTCTTCGATTACCTTTACCATAGTAATCTCGAAATAAGGCATGTCCTTCTCGCTGCCTTGCTTCAATAATTAAGGCTCTGTAGGTGTAATTTGGATTCGGACTGTACGTTATTTTACCGTCTTTAGTTGTGTAAACAGGAACAGTATTCAATGTCTCTAATTCCTCTAAATAGAACAGTGGGTTTAAGTAGCCTACTGTTTTACTGGTACTGTTACTATTATGATTTTTATAGTAATCTCTACTGTCGCTGTTTACAAATAAATCTTTAAGGTAGTCATCAGATTTATCATCAAAGGGTTCCACATCAAAATTGTCAAAGTCCAGATCCTTTGAAAGATCTTTAGAACAACCAGGTTCCGGAGTGTCGACGAAGCTTTTATTTTTAATACATTCTGGCTCTTTAAGTGGTACGTTTTCATCCTCAATGTCGTGAATGGAATCGCGACGACATTCTTCAAGTTTCTTTAAGGCATTTTCTATATCAAACTCTTTCTTATCCAATTTCTTTTGTATAATATTATCCACTTCTGTCTCTTTTTTGCTATTGTTGTGGCTAGCATTACTTTTCTCTGAACTCACACTTTTTGCATCTTCCAACTCAACATTTTTATTCACAAACACGAGGGTCTCTTCTTCCTCTTTTGTTTCTTCATTTTCTGTATTTGATTTAACGTTTTCTTTATCATTAGTTGTTAGTTTTACTTCGACCATTTCTTTTTCAGGTAATGCAGGATTTTCTAACTTTACTGTTTCTTTTTCTTCGACTACTGTAGAAATTGATGTTTGACAATCGACTTTACAACTTACTGGGCTCTTGGGTGGTAATGAAATATTTAAATGCTGATTCGATTTACTCACAACCTCGTTATCATGCAGTCGTTGACTCTCAACCCTGGATACATTTATCTCAATTTTAATTCCATCGGTAGAGCTATTATTATTACATACGGTACTGCTGTTCGTTTCTTTTTTATCTTTGATTTGAAGATTTACGTTGGAGAGCTGAATTTTGATATCAGAGTCAACGCAATTTTTTGTACTTATTTCTTCTGGCGCTTTTTCTAAATCTGTTTCTATAGGATCAAAAATTGATGAAAAACTTCGTCTGGATGTAGTAATTTTAGTATCAGGTAGCATGGGTAACGATGAGTTTCTACACACATTACTATCTGAACTTGGACTATCGTTATTACTGCTTATACTAACATTATTACCGTCATTAGTAGTGCAATTATTCGCAGTATCACTGACATTATTGTTCGCAGTAACATTAGGACTACTACTAGGATTATTAAGTTTATTTTTAGCATTATTGTTGACATTATTATTAGCACTGCTGTTGTCATTATTGGTGCTATTTTGGAGTTCATTTAGGCTACTCTTAAGCATTGCTATTTCGTCTTGTATTTGTCCAATGCTTCGCTTCCTTTTCAGATCCTTAAATTCTTTGAGAAGTTCTTCCTGATCATGATTGCTATTACTATCAAGTTCTACTGATTTTGCTCTTTTCTTAGATTTTTCTGGAGTGACACTTTTTAGAGAAGAATCCAAAGATTTCCGTGCTTGCCTTCCTATGTCAGCAGGTTTTGCGTTCACAATGGGTGGGGTTTCTTTTAATTTTACTACTTTCTCAACGGTTGGGACAATAACTTCTTTCGGAGCCTCTTTAGTTGCAGGAGGATTTTCTAAAATGTAATTAACACCACCTTTGATTTTACGGAAGTGTCTGAGACTAGTTTTGTTTGTTTTTTTCTTAAGATTGTCAGTTTGCGCTTGCTTTTCTTCACTAGTAAGTAATTTGCTTGAAGAACTGCTGAGGCTTCCTTCAAGATTTATATCCATCCAAATATCACTCACTTTACCCACTAAATCATCGTCGGAGTCTAAAACTTTTAAATCCGTGATGGGCGGTGTATCTTTGATGATCGAGGTAAGGCAGTTGCCTTCCATAGGAGGAGCGGGCATTTTTGGTTCTTCGCTGAGTTGAATACTAGAGGAATTGGAAAACTCCGAAAATCCAAATACAGCTGTATCAATTACTGAACTACAATGTGGTTCTGGAGGTGGAATTACGTTGGTTGACGATGCGGTATTTTTATCCGTTTGAGTTTTGTTCTCTTCAATACCTGTAGACAAAAAAATGTAAAAAATTTAAAGATAAATATATTTTTACGAAAATGTTTAAGAATTACTTGTGATAATATTAAATATTACAATGAATAAAAATTTTGAAAATTGCGCTATAAAATAGAGCATCATAAAGAAAGAATTATATTTAATTTTTTTTGTCTTATATCTTTCTCTATTTAAATGTATTTCTGATATTAAAAACGTTCGTCTTCTACAATACATCTTGGAGAATTAAGAAGCTACTGACGGATTCGCACGTAAGACTTAAAAATCGTTCATGAATGTTGAAAAATATGTTCGATTTACATTGATAACATTTTGAATAAATATTTGACTTAGAACTAACTCAGTTTTCCACTGAAAATCAATGAGGCAAACACATGTTCCAGTTACCAAATATTTGCTTTGTTAAGAAAACGAGTACTTTATAGCTACTCGTGATCTCAGTATTTTTTAAGTCGAGCATGTGTTTTTTCTCAATGCAGACATAAGGTTCATAAAACGAGTAGTGCGCGTTGGTTTTTATTCGTTAAGAATTTATTTAAAATAATTTTAAAAATTCCTGCGTGTAGTACATGATGAAAAATGTATACTTGTGAAAACAATAAAATAAAAACAGCTTAGGATATGTATGTATAAAAATAATTCCTAAATTTAATACATTTAAGTTGAATGGTGTGGTTTTTAGCAAAAGAATTAGTTTTAACGAACATTATTGATTCAGTCTTATAATTGATACTGTTTTTTTTTAATTTTATTACCTTCAGCAGAAATATAATAAGAAGAAAGAGAAGTAAAGTAAATATACAAATCGTGAAAATTAATAGAATTTATTGATAATAAATTGCTGCTTCAATAACGACTAATGAAAGTAAACTACTTTGCTAAAAGTCCAATAACTCACCTTTATCGCTCGTTTCCTTGATAATATTCTGTCCTCCCGCATTGTTATCCTTAATTACAGAATTGGAACCCTCATTCGAGTTTTGAAAGTCAAATTGCAGCTCGTCGCCGGCTGCCGTTTTCTGGAACTTTATCGGTGAGTGGGCGAAGCTGATTATCGGGCTGCTTGGCATTATCTCCATGGAGTTCGTGGAGATACTCATGACGCGGACCCGCTCCGACGACTCCTCGTTATCCGAGTGATTCGGGGTGTTAAGGGTCGTCGAGATGGGCGTACATTCTGAAGTCGGCAATTCGGGCAGACTCAGATCATCATGGTTTCTCGTGTCCTCGTTAACGAAGGAGGCGGTGCCGAGGTTTAAGTTATTGCTGTTATTGCTGTCGTTGGCGACGCCACTTTTTTCCAACGTGGCATCTTTCTTTTCGTTGCTCGTCGGTTGGTCGTTGCTCGGTTTTCTCGTCGAACCCGCTGTGAAAATATTGACCGACACGTTGTTGATTGTCCATTTTAGTGTTTTAGAGTTTTTTTTATTGATTATTCGTGAATCTTTTTACAAGGTTTGTATTTAAAGAAATATAATATTTATGACTGAAGTAAAAATACTGAAGTAAATTTTTTATTATCAGTTAAAAACTGTCAAAATCAGTCATATTGTTCAAAGTTTCCTTATAAACTTTAATAACAGGCAGAGTTAAAGTCTATCCTATGTGCCTCGAAAATCAGAGAATACACTTGTTTTACTTTTTTCTAAAAAAATTTATTATGTTTTATAATTAACTTCGTAATTTTTAAACGTACAGCTTGTTTCGTATGTTCAACGAAGCATTTAAAAGTGAATCACGAAAACCAGTTTCAGAAATAAAAATACACGCGCTAATAAAAAGTGCAAAGAAAAGATAAGTACCATCATTACCACTGTTTGCTTCCTCTGCAGTCTTGTCGTTGGTCTCTTTCGTTTGCAGAATGGTGGTGGCATTAAGAAAGGACAGAGAGATTCTTTCTTCCTTATTCCCGCTACTGGCGGCGACGCTGCTCTTATTGACAAGATCCTCGATGCTCTTGATGTCCGCGGAGTTGAGACTGTGAAAGGCGTTCTCGATTTTTTTGACGACGGCCTCGTTCTCGAGTGATTCCACGATGTGTATGGTAGGCACCTCGTCGCAACCGCCGCTCGTTATGCAACGTATTATGTTAACGGTCGTGGGTATCGCAGCTTGTTCGACGCTCGTCGTAGCTGCGGGTGGAGCGGGAGCAGCCGTCGATGCGGCTTCGCTCGTATTTGCGGTGGCAATTTGATCCTTCTCGGGAGAATTCTGAGCTGGTAAGGCTAAGGCTACGGTCGATGCCTCTTTCTCTGGCGCCGAGACGCAAATTGCCTGCGCCGTCAAATTATCGCCGGCCAGGTTCAGATTCTCGTATTCCAGAACGACGATCGGCGTGCTGTCTGTCAGTATTACCTGCAAGTTAACGGAATGAGTGGGAGATTAGTAAGTGAGTGCGAATGTTTACTCGTCGGTTGTTAAACACTTGGAAGAATTTAACGAAAGACTGCGCTTATTAGATGGTTTAAAGGCGAGTTGTATAACTCGCTTTTTGTATTCATTGATGTATTGTACAGTGGTATATGATTTGTTTTACATAAAATTTGTGTAATACAATGGATTATGAAACTAGTTTTTGTACTGCCTGGCAAAAATGTAAATTAGGTACAAATCATAAAAGTTCGTTAAAAAATGACCTAAAAAACCTTTACACAGTGTTATTGTTAGAAAAATCGGCTATTGTTGCACTTATCTTTGAAAGAGAACCAGTCCTCGTCACTAAGTAAAAAAAAAACAAAACAAAACAAAATAATAATAATAATAACTGATAACTCTGGAAACCAATCTGTTTTTTTAACAAATCTTCATAAAAAGATATAAACAAGTCGTTGAACCTTTCTCTATCTTAATTTACCATAATTTTTCAAGTATTTGCTCTATCTAAATTTACCATAATTATCTTAATAATTTTCAAATCCGCGCCTTATTTCTCTAAACTGCGCCGTATATCTGACCCGGAAACAAAAGCCAACTCACGTTCTGCAAGTTTCCATTGACGCCGTCCTCCTCTTCTGTCTCGTCCCAGTTCGCCAGGAACTGCCTGACGTCGAGTTCAGGTTTGTCTGCAAAATCTTTGCTGGCCTTCTGCTGTTGTGCTTCGGCACTCGCGGCAGCCTCCTCTTCCATCTGGCGTTGCTGCGGATGATGGTGCACCGCCGGATGGTACTCCTGCGGCAGGTAATGCGGGTGATGTATGTGCTGCTGTTGATGCTGATCCGGTAAGAGCATTGCGTGCGGCCCTGCCGCTGAGGTCGCGATTTGCTGCTGCTGCTGTTGCTGCTGCTGCTGCTGTTGATTGCACGCCATCGCGTGTTCCATCGCCTGCATCGCCTTGCCTGTAAACGAGATAGGCGCTTTGTTTATGGCCAAGTGGGAATAGCGGGATTAGTCCAATTGGTTTATTGATTTTTTTGGGGTGGCTTGAGAAAATACTTTATTTGAGGTAATTTTTCGTCGGTGAGATAGTGATAAATTTATTAATGATGATAATAAATCAATGACAATGAGAAGAATTATTTATGGTAGTTATATATTAGATTATTAACTAGATTAGATTATTATTTTTTAAAACGTTTGTTATATTTTAGCGATATTTTTAAATAATACGAAAAAATATTAGTTTAATTTAGTTAAAACAACAATTATTCCACTTAACTCAAACCAGAAACTATTTATAAGACAACAGAGTTTCTTTGTATTAGCTTTCTCTGTTGACTACACGAAATTACTGTGTTCACTATTTCTAGAGTCTGTCCTCAACGTAAGACGTGTTTTTCTTATTCTCAATAAAGAATTTTATGGCGTTAAAATTAAATCTTTTCTATTTAATTATTTCAGCATATTCAACGTTATGAACTATATCTGAATTAATTTGTTTCTTCAGCATTTAAATTATTAAAATTTCAAAGTTTATCTTGATAATTTATTGTCCGGCAATAAAACTATTTTAATTAATTAAACAACTTTGGATTAAAAAGTGTCCTTGTACAATAATCAAGTTAAATAAATTGTCTGTACTATAGCAGTTAGTTTTAAAATATGTTGTTTTTAACACTAATACATTATGTTATTTTATAGCAGAAAGATAAAACAGTTAAATTATTGCTTTATTTTCGCAAGACAACCAATTATATTGCTGTAAGCACGATTCAAATAACAAAACTGCATTTCTATATTTATAGCAATGTAAAAACAAAATTTCCGATTAAGATAAGGCTCATTCTGCGGATCCGATACAAGCCGCATCTAATCGTTGCATGTTAGATGTATCTTTTGTGCCGCGACAGCTTGATAACGCATATATATACATGCACACTTTCCCACAGAGCACTTCTGTTAATGTTCATTTTCGGTCTGAATCTTTAAAAGCACGTTTGTGAAAGTTTCATTGTTTCCTGCAAATAGCAGCGCGTTAAGTAAGACATTTTCGTTTTTCAGTAATCTCCTCGAGCGCAAAATACACTTTACACGTTCTTAAAAATCATATTTGTAATTTTTTTCTTTTTTTCTTTAATTTAATTAATTTCACTACCAACCTACACTTTCTAAAAACTGCAAACAATAACCAATTAAATTTACCGCAAATCCCAATATAATAATTCAATCACCCGATCCCATTCCGAGACAATGGCAGATAAATTCTTAACAACTTCCCCGTGTGTCGCCCATACCGCACGAACCTCCCTACACATAACTTTCCCCGCCTCGCGCGTCAAGAAAAGAAGCCCCTCGGCGACTCACCATCGTACGGATTAGCCGCGTCCTTCCCGGGACTGAGGGGGTTGGCCATCTGCACCATGCCCTGCATGCCCGGGTTGTAGCCCGGCATCAAGCTGGAATTGATGAGCACGCCGTTCTGGTCGAACTGCAGATTGATCGAGGGTATCGACGGCGCCGGCGGCGGCACCGTGGCGGCAGCGGGCTGTGCCTGCATGGGCGGCTGCATGCCCGACGCCTGATACTCGGCGCTCTGCTGCAGCCGGATGATCTCGCGGTACTTCATCAGGCACTCCTGGTAGCGCGGGTGGTTCTGGTAGCCGTGGAGCCGCGAGAACTCGCGCATGCTCGCCTCCAGGCCGATCCTCTGCATCGCGAGCTTCTGGTGGTACATGTGCTGGTGCTTCGTCGCCAGTTGCTGCATCTGCGAGTTCAGGCAGCCGTCCTGATCCTTGCCGTCCGGGGCCTTGCACGGAAATTCGCTCGGCAGGTCCCGCGCTGAGAGAAAGGTTTTTGGAACAGAGATATATGAGCGTTTTGGAGTTTTGCGGTGTGAATTTGTCGGAATGTTTATGAGTTTGTAAATAATTGCATCATTTAAATAACAATACTGTTGGCGTTTGCGTGCTTGGCAGATAATGCACGCCAATGTTTGGAATAAAATTTACTGATGTGCAATTTATGATTTTTCATTGTTAAGTGCTTTATATTTGTTTTATTTAAGATGCGCTAGGCTTTGTTGAAAAAAAAAATTGTTTCGTAACGAGTGTAATTAAAACACGTAATAAATAATTCCGTGAACACACCGATCTCAATCTTCCTAGGCAATTACAGTTTTTTTTCTTTATTGCATTTATTCATTAGAGGTATGTTTAGTGCACTGCATTATCGTGCAATCGAAAAAATGTGATAGAATTATTAGTCTATTATTAGATCAATGATAATTCTATTTTGTATTTTTTTTTTTTTTTTTTTTACCAAAATTGAGATATTAACGACAGTAAATAAATGATGTTTTTATCTTTTTTCTGCGCGCGGAAAGTTCTTTTAACATAATTTATTAAGTCATATCAATGCGGAAACCTCATCTTTGAAAAGTAGAAAGAATTTTCTTACAAATGCTGCGCGAATAGAGAAGGTAAACAAGTGACACGTAATAACGTGTAATGATTGTACTTTAGTAATTACAGCTGAAAAGTTATAACCATCATAAACTGATTCTATCAACAACGACAACGCCGCTACTAAAAAAAAACACCCAAAAGATATACCATTACATAAACAATCACCCGAGAGAGCATTACATTCCAAAAATCCATCCAAAAACCTGGCTGAAATCCGACGATTTACCACCGTAAGCGCCACGAAGTCATACGTGCGCCGTATACAATATCATCGACTTTCCTCGTCGGATTCCGCGGAGAAATTCCCTCGTCCGACAACGTAGCCCGAATAATTTGCGCAACGATCGCATTTTATAAAAAAAAAAAAAAAAAAAAAAAAAAAAAAAAAAAAAAAAAAAAAAAAAGAGCCAGGCCGAGAGAACTTTCGCGATATTTCGAATGCCGGTGCCACGTACAGAGGCCGCATACATGGGGATCGGAGCTACGATATATACTATCCGTCGCCGCCAGGCGACAGCCACGACGACGACTCGGACTCGGATGCGAAAATAACCGAGCTAACGCCTTGTTCGACGCGATCGCATGCGGGAGAGCGACTATATCGAGAGCAAGTGCGACACGATAGAGCGCGGACGGTGAGCCGAGGTATATAGTATGTAGGCTGAACGTGGGCTTTGAAGTTTTTGACCGATGCTCCCCCGAGTTTTTGAGGTAAGCAGTGTGTCGTGCTTTCTCGGTCGGACGGACGACGGCTTCTAATTTCGATCGGAATTTTGGCTCGCGGAGGCTCGATGTAATTTGATTGGGATTTTTTTTTTTTTTATACGGGGAGAAAGAATATTATTGTTTCGGTTGTCCTTCGCGGGAGCGTCGAAAGATAATCGAGAACTTATATCGATCGCGTTCAAAGTCATCTTGCGCGTTGCGAAAATCTAGTTTTATCTTGCTGTCGGTCGTTGCGAAAAGCGTATTAATGTTTACAGAAGCGGCGTTCGTTATATATAAAATTGATGTAACATCGCGAGTCGCGAGGAAATCGTCGATGTTCACTGAAAATCGGTACTTTAAAACGCTCGAACACAGCTGCACTTATAAATAGTCAAAGCGAAACCATAATAATTCCGTCTGCTATACTTAGGTGGCCCCCCGCGTTAAATAAACCCTGTACAATTAACTCGGCGAGTCCTCAAAACCTCATACTGCTTCCGCGCGGCATAAATCACCCAAAAATCTCGGCGGCGGCCTCCTCTGAAATTTATCCGCGCAGATTCGTTCGGCGACCGTTACAACACAACCTCCGCGATTCATCCGAATAATTATCGCCGTCCCTCTTATCTCCCAAATTTAAAGTACCCCGACGCTAATTAATATGTATTTTCACTGTGGCTCTCCCGCGAGCTAAGCTCTTCCGCTTCTCTTTATCGCGAGGCGCTGTTGTTGTGACAGTGCAGGCACGGTGGGGGGGAGGGAGGGAGGGGGGGGAGACACGAAGCGACTCTCTCGCCTCGGCACGTGCGTGTATAACCGCCGGCCTCCGCGATAGTCCCCCTCTCCCTTCTTCCTACTTTTCAGAAAACGGTGAGTAATACAAGGAAATATTTACGCGGTGTTGTACCGTTCTAACGAGGACGACCGAGGCCCTTTTTGGTGAGTTGGCGCTTCGAGAGTGATGATTTCGGGTGTTCACGCCTTGCAGTTCTGGTAAGTGGGGAAAGAGTGATTTTTCCGGTGTGCGAGAGGGGCGAACTGGCCGTGACGTAACGAGCACGAATTCGGAGACGAACGAGTGTGGGATGCGCGGAAGACGGTTTGGAGAATTTGGCCGTCGTCCAGGATGCACGCCGTGGCGGCTCGTATGAACTTTGTATTGGCCGAAATTATGCACGCTATTGAGAGCGGCTTTTTAGTGGGGATTTCAACGGAAGAGCGCAGAGAGCAGCTTGTGATGTTATTCGGCGTTAAAGCGGGAAATGATGCGAGGTAACGACTTTATTGAAATAATTCATTCCGAAATTGCGGAGTAATGATGAAGGCGATAAAAACATTTTGTAACAGCTGTTATTAACGTTAACGTATAAATATCAGTCGATGAATCTTGTTGATTTACAGCTTTATAAAACTGCGTTCTTAATGATGGTTAATCAGCGCTTAAAAGAAAAGCAATAAGACACTTTCCAATTAAGAAGCAATTTACGCATCAACTGCTTTAGAGGCATACACCGACGCAGTAGCCGTAGGTCACTTCAGTTTAATATCTTTGCAAGTAATGGGTCAATCACGTGCGACATCCATTTTTAGACTCATCTCCCAAGGCCGTTAAAACTTATGCATTCAAATTTTCTGCCGAGTCTCAAAACACAAACTGACTCCGGGGAAATGAAAACTTGTTTATAGTCTGCATAATTACAGGTTTGATTCGAATTTTATTCGACATTTTAATTAGATAGGCTTTTAATTGGTTTTTTTTTTCAGCCAAAACGACTGCACTCAAATGAAATTATTTGATGCCTGCTGACGAATGCTCGGGGTTTAACATATTTTTATCTCGAACGAATAATAAAGATTTTAATTTTAATCAAGCACTTCCACAGTCAAGGAATTTTAATGCTAAATATGCGCGATACGTGCATTTTAAACTGGCTTTTGTGGCGACTCGGCTTTCATATTCAAATGCATTCAAATGTCCAAAAAATGTTTTTGAATCCCTAGACGTGACGGTCGGACACTTAAAATACTTCTTAGTTACTCTACTTTCCTGCGCAAGAAAAAAAAAACTTGCTTTACTATTGTTAAATCCAACTCCCAAAATTGCTCGAACCTCCCTGAAAAATACTCCCGAAAAAAAAAACACTCACCCATTTGCGGATTGTAGTACGGACTGGTCATGTTCGTGGGAATGTTGCCGGCATTGACCATCATGCCGTTCTGCATGATGGCGCCATTGGGCTGATACTGCTGCTTGGGAAGATACTTGTCCTGCATGCTCGGATCGGGGTACTTCATCATCGTCGCGGCAGCGTGGGGCGGTGGTACAGTCCTGCCGTAGCCGTCCTTCATGCCCCCGTAGTACTTCTGGTACTCGGCCGGGGGATAACCGTAGGCGTTCTGCGGCATGGCAGGGTAATTGGGCGGCATAGCTGATTGGTGGTAGGCCCTCTGGACCTGGCTGGACTCCTTTCGGTAGCGGCGGTGCTGCTGGTGCTGGACCTGCGCCGCCGCCGCCGCCGCCGCCGCTTGCTGGTGCTGCTGCTGCTGGTCCACCGGGAAGCCCGGCATCGTCTCCTTGCGGTACATCTCGGTGCGGGAGTACCGCGTGGTGCGACCGTCCATCGTCGCGTACGTGCCGGCTGACGGGTGAACACTGTCGCGGTACGGATTGCTCGCTTGGTATGGATTCATTTTGCTCCACCTGGAAGGAGAGAAGTTGAGGTTTAGATTGCGGTTTTGGGTGCTTTTTCTATCTCTATTTGCTGCGGGAGGGTTTTACGTAAGTTTAAGAAAGTGCTAAGGATCGAGATAAGCGTTGGAGTCTGCAAGTTTTTGTAGAAACCTTTGCAGTGTGACTTTATTTTAGCTTTTTGACCTTGAAAAAGTGCAATGTAAACGATGCTGCCATTGTAAATGGCATTTATTTTTAAAGAAATATTAGTATTTCAAAAGGCAAAAGATTCAAGAGAGATTAAATAAACTAATATTTGTAAAAGAACGTAAATTTCTGTATTATTATTGAAATTTTGAAAATGGCATACATCACTATTCAAGATTTAATAAAAAATTCATCAATTAATTTGAAGAGAAACTTTGAGTAACGTTAATATTTCAAACGATATCAAAGCCGATTAATTTTAACGATTCAAGGAAAAAAAGTATATAGCCTTGAAACTGTCATTCAAAATGCATAATGAAGACGTTTTCAAATGGTAGATAAAAAGTATACAGATTCGTCCCTTTCCTCGACCGCTCGAATTTATCTAATACCGAGAGATTACGACTAGGTCTTCGTAGATAAGCTTAGATAACTAAAAATAGCTCCTCTCCGCGTACCCTTCGAATTCTGATTCATTTTGAAAAGACCTTCGCTCACGAAAATCTCGGCAATTTTACTGAATTTTTGTTTAGATTGGAAATGTTTATTGATTGCAGATCACTGATTAAAAACTTGACAAATTAGAAAAGTAATAAAACTATGGAAAAAAAAAAATTAATATCACACGCGTTGTTAATTTTATATCATTTCACGTTAATAATTCTACAAAACAGCTGACTTACTATTAAAGCTAATTTTTACGATTTGCATAACCTACTATTATCACTAGAAACTATTCCGAGAATGAAAACGTTATTCAAAAGTAAAATTGCGATAAATCACTCTTTAATAGTTCATTAAACCATCTACGATCTATACAATTGAAACCTCCTACTTCGATACACGGCTAAGAAAAATTTGATATATGGACATCTCAATCTATTTCAAACGGCAGCAAAGAAAAACTTCACATCACGTTCCGGTATAACATTAAGTTAAAAAAAAAAAAAAATGCAAAAACTACTCATTCATCCGCATAATTGTCGCAAAAAACTACACTACAATTGCAAGGTAGCACGAGTCTCTCGCCGTCCGTCACTTCTTTCTCCGCTTATCGCAGCTCTCCGCAGCTCCGAGGCGACTGTTCTCTCTCACCTATAGCCGATGTTGTTGGCCTGGCAGCAATCGCCCTTGCACGCGGTATACGCGGGCTGCCTGGCGGCGGTGGGGGGCGGGGGTCCCGGCGGCATTATCTGGCCCATACCAGCCATGGCGGCGCTGTTCACGGCCATGGGGTTCGCCGGCATTCTGGATGTGGGGCTGCTCAGCGACATCTGAACGTTGCGCTGTTGCTGCTGCTGGTGCTGTTGCTGTTGCTGCTGCTGCTGCTGCTGCTGCTGCTGCTGATGGTGATGCTGTTGCTGCTGCTGTAATTCGTCGGGGCCCATAGCGTTGGCGGGGTCGATGACGTTGATGGGCCCGTAGCCCATGTGGTGGTGGGGCAGCATGCCGGCCTGGCCGAGCGGCGAGCTCGCCGGCTGCTGCTGGCCCGATCGGTAGTAGGCGCTCGGGTCATTCTGCGGCTTGCTCATGCAGTCGAGGTTGAAGAGGTGGCTGCCGCCGTTGCCGCCGGCGCTGCCGCCGCTGCCCGCGCCCGGCTGCACGGTCTGGGGGGCCTGGGCCGTCTGGGCCTGCTGGACGACCACCGGCCCATTGCTCGTCGCCGAGACCTGCCGGTTGCCGTCGCTCTCACCAGACTGCAATGCTCCGTATTGCTGCCAGTCTGGCATATTTCGACCGTAGTTCATTGTACATTGTTAGGAACTCATTATCCTTGGAACTATTGGGTTTAGACGCCCGTTGCATGTCGGCCCATTGCAACCGCTGAGCGAGCTACTGCTACTCTCTCGGGCTACTTGTCTTCGCGATTGGCAGGTTTCTCTACCTGGAAAATTGAAAGAAATTTCGATGGTTAGTTGTCGGCTCGAATTGGCGAAGGGGCTGAGGATATTGGAATGGTGTTGGGGGTCAGGATACGTTTGGCCAACGATACGGTATATACATTTTAATTTCGAGTCATCGATTCGAAGTTTCGTACAGACTACATGTATGCTTTGGAGTACAAGTTTTGAGTCACGCAAAATAAATGTCACACGCGAATCTACCGTAATAACAGGGATTTGTTGGCAGACCACATAAGGCCGCGTGCGAGTACACATGATGTACCTAGCAAGACCTATTTTGACGACCAAGTCCCGATGTTGCGTTGGTCGAACAAATTTTTTTTTATCTGATTAATTTATTACTGATTCCTTATAATTTGATGTACGTACGTAAGCTTTTATAATTTTCTTTATAAATATTAGAACGGAAAATTACGATAATTTTAAATGTACAGAAAGACAGTCCTCTTGCTCATTTTACTTGGATTTATTTCTCACATTTTTTAATAAAACGTAATAATTTTAAAACTACATCCTAATATTTGATTTAAGAACCTGAATTTTCAAATACCAAAGCTTCTAACGATAAAAAAGGTAATTGCTAATAAGAGTAAATGATAGAACACCTTCGCTTTTTCAGCCTTAAAATTAAAACGTGTTTTAAACGCGAATTAGCCGCTCGATTTTAATTATAGCCGCGAAAAAAGTCCTCACGCTTTATTCAATTGCGTTCGGCATAAATAATCAAGTTTTTCCTTGTTAAAAAAACCAAAATCATTTGTTCGCGCTCGAAAGCGCTTAATTTAAAGAAATTTATAAAAAAAAGATGTGAAACATAAGAAAACAATCAATTTCATATCGCATCCTTCGTTTTGACGCTCGAAAAAAACCCAGCCACTTTTCTGCGTACTCATTTACGGACTTCGCGAGCAAATCGCCTCTTCGAAATAATTAACTTCGCGAAAGTATAAAGGCGTCGGGCACAACAACAACAACAACAACAAAAAGGTCCCACTCGCAAGATCCGATCGACCGCGTCGTCAGTCTATGGGAAAATCGCCGGCAAAAGGAGGAGCGCGCGGCGGTGTGATTTGACACTATTCGTATGCGCCGTCATTGCCCGTCGTTCGCTTTGCGTCACGGCCCGAAGGTCCGACCCCGACTCCGTCCAGGTAGAAAGGGATAATGTATATATATCGGCGGCGGCCGCCAGGAAACATTACCCTCTCCGATTTTTAACCGAACCCGATACTCGGGGCCCCCGGAGTACACAAGAGTCGTGTCGGGCGACTTTATATTTTCTTGCCGGCGTAATCCGGGGAAAGTGCGTGCGTGTGTGCGTACCGCGCGCACCGCCACGAACGAGAGACACGCCGCCGAATCGATTATCGTACCGAAGTATTTCGATGAGTAATCGAGTGTCTCTCTCCCCTCCCCCGTGATAATGAACCGTCCGCCTACGAGTTTAGCTGGGCGAAGTAAATAAACGGCGAAGTGCGCGCACTTCGACAGCCGAGTTCATTGATGCGCGAGAAAAACAATTGCGACACGTGCAGCGCCGAGCGCAATTACCGCGGAGAGAAGAACCGCCGCCGTTGAGCAACGTATATACATCGGCGTCGCGCTTAATTATATATTCTTAATCAAAGTTAACGTATAACGTGCCGGGTGGGGCGACAAAAAAAGAAGGGAGAGAGAGAGAACCCCGCGATGATAAGACGCGCGAACCAGTAACGGCGACGAGTGAACACACATGTATATATATTTTCAAGCTCGCGCTTTAACATATCGATCGGAGTAACGAGCGGCGAACTTGGCGCCATTTTTTTTCTCTCTCTGCCGCCTCATTACGCCGACGAGGAGGAGCCGCGTTTGTATAAATTCGTGCCCCCGCGGGAGAGAGAGAGAGAGAGAGAACTGCGTGTGTGCACGAGAGACGCGAGAGAACACTTGCGAAATTACATATTGCTCGTCGGTGCAGTTAACGCGGCGTCGCCTCTGTGGCCCGCGACGTCTTCTCGCCTTCCTTTCGTCGTCCGCGGCCATCCGTGAATTTAAATGCCGCCCGAAAATAGAGCGCGTCATTTTCATAATCTTGGAGCGGCCCTCTCTCTCTCTCGGATAAGTGCGTAAAGAAGTTGACACGATCTGACGTCAGCGAGGCTTCGTTCGGGGGGAGAATTTGAGTTCGATAATGAGGAATGAGAGAGAGAGAGAGAGAGAGAAGTATATACGTGATATGCGCTTTATTTTTTTCTTATCAAGGAGGTCATTTAATTGGCAGCTCGGGCCGAGCGGCGCGAGGCTCGCAAAAATTTCAGTACATAATTACAGCGCGGGGCGAGAGAGCTTTTTGTGTTTCCTTTTTTTCTCGGAACAAAAACCGAGATTGCCTACCCGAGAGCAACGTATCTCCCGAACAATTAATTCGAGTCGCGAGGAGGAGCGCGCAGATAAATCGAGCTCGTTATATATATACATCGTCGCGGGGAAATATTAAATTCATTCACGATACTCTGTCTCTCTCTCTCTCTCTCTCTCTCCGACACCTCCGCCGGTCCGCAACGTCGCCCCGTTGAAAAGAAAGCAAGGAAGCCGAAAGAACAATCGACTCGTGTCAATAATAAAAAAAAAAGCTGCTCTCTCGCCGTGGAAACGAAGAGCGAGCGATATCGCCGAGGCATTCTTTCCTTCATCCGAATCTTTATCGGTTCTCTCTCTCTATATATATATATACATATCCACTGGCATTTAAATGAACGCGATCGCGATGAATATGCACTCTCGTAAAAAGCGCGCCTCGACGGTTGGCGGAGTTAGTCGCTCGCCGCTGTGCACTACGGCAAAACAGGGATTTATGGTCGCAATAAAGCTCGCTCGCGGCGGCGCGCGGATACAGAGAAAGAAAAAAAATTGCACGTGTCGCTCGCGCGTTAAAAAAAAAAACCTCCGTTTCGGCCCGAGCGACAACGAAAAAAAAAAAAAAAATACAAGCAATATGGACTGATTACCGAGGCTCGTCGGCGGGCCCCAGCGGCCTCCTCGGCGCCGTTTCGAAATCGCTACGGCGGATTGGGCCAGCTGGACATTCCTCCGGCGAATTATATTTTTTTTCCTGTCGTTTTCACTCGGGAAAAAAAAAAAAACGAAAAATCGGCGAGCCGAGCTCACTCGCTGCTGCTAGGCGCGCGCACACTTTTTTTTAGTGTCGTCTTCTCACCCACTTGCGCGCACCGAAAACACGCGCGCACGCACACACACACGCACGTATATTCGTGTTCACTAACGATCGCACTGCTCAGCGATGCATGGCCGGTCTTCCTCCGGCGGCGCGCCACAAGCGACTAAACTAAACTCTCTCGCGAGAGCGGAGCGAGACACTCGCGCTCGCTCGTGCCGACTGCTCGCTCGCGATAATCGTTCGATCGCGCCGAGCCGAGCTCGACGTCTATACTCCCTCTCTCCCCCGCTGTCCCCTCCCCGCCCCCCGCCTTCCGCCCAACATCGGCGAGCTATCGCCAGCAGATAAGGGCCTCTGCGGCGCGCAACGCCGCGCAGTGCGAGAGAGAGAGAGAGAGAGAGAGAGAGCCATTAAGTCGAGTCGAAAAGCGCTGCCGCGCATAGAAAAAATATATATCGTGTCGCGCGCACACCTGCTGCGCGAGCCTGTGCGCCATTTACGTCGTCGACGCGTACGCACACACACATATATATAATTTATTGTGCGGAGGTCCCCCCCCGCCCCGCGGGAGAGTGCTTCGGCGCGCGGAGAGCGGCTGCTTTTAGTGCTCGGCGGTGTTGCTGCGGAAAGGAGAGCACGGAGAGGACTGTTTTTGTCGGCGCTTTTTTCCCGCCCCCCCCTCCCCCCCTTTCCACGGAATTCGCTTAGCGCGGAGAGCCGGTCGGGTTGTGTATTAGTTTTGTGTACGAGCGCGCCGCTTTTTCCGCCGCCGCGGGGAATTCACTCTCGACGCGGACACGGAGAAATTCGGAGAGAGAGACGACTTTTTTTTTCGGAGGAAAGTGAAACCGTCGTGCGCGGACGGTCGCACTTCGGCGACACGACCGTTCCGCGTTTGCGTCCAGTGTGTACGGTTTCGCTTCTGGTCCGCTCTCGGAAAACGTTCAAGTTCAAGCTGCGGAAGATTAGATAGTCGCTCGCGGCTCGGAGGTTTGAATATTATCGTCGGGAACGTACTGAAAACACACTGCGCGACTCGCTCGACTCGCGCGAGAGAGAGGCTTGGATTTCGATAGCGGAATTATAGAGGCCAAAGGCACGCGGCGACAATTCACATGTTCAAACAGCGAACACGATTTTTTGGACACCTGTACAATGCTCTCTCGCGATTGTTACTCGAGGTCGCGATTGAAATTATTAACCGATTGCGCAAAATTTTTCGATAAACATTGCGCAACTCCGTGACACGAATTTGAATCTATTTTTAAACTTTTTTTCGTGCTTTTGTTTTTAAAAAGTCGGCTGCACAGAGCTCCGTCGTTTCTTTTACAAAAATTTGAGCGGACAAAACGATTTTTTTGTATATCTTGAAACACGCTTCGTAATTATTATTGAATTTAATTACACTTAGAAATTCACGAGGTGTCATTCGTGCTTGAACAATGAGAGATAGGAAAGGCTCGAATTTTTTATTCAGAAAACTCGGGAGAGATCTTTATCTCCGCCTTTATCGAAGTTAAATATTAGTCGACTCTGTACCCTTTTTAAAATCACGCGAGATTCTAAAGACTCCCGACGGATTCCGAAGAATAACGATAAAATTACAATACTTCCACTCGTCGCATTTCTTTTCCCGCGGGGAAACGATTCCTCAAAGCCCCGAATTTCCATATGTAAACACGACCGCTTCCAAGATTCACTCGATTTAACGACGCGATAAAAAAGGCAGCGGTCGGATCTCGTAGATTTGTAAAAAAAAATTCGATTGATTTAGGCTCGTCCATCAGTTTGCGTCGATTCCGCTTTCTTTTCCTCGGGAGGGAGTGAGCAAAAAAAACGGCCTCTCGCCTCGAGGGAGAGGCCTTATTTATTTCGGGCTGCGGAGCGAATATTGTTACCGTCAAGTGTGTAAGAAATTTCAAGCCCGATTGTCACAGACGCCACCGCTGATTATATTGCGCGAGGCGCGATGATTGCGAGCCGTTGCGCCCCGTTATCTGCAGCCGCGATAAATAATATTTAGGTTTCAGGCACAAGATCCTCCTGTAAACAAGAGGCGCTCTTTTTTTCGGGTGACTTTTAGTTCGCGCGGATCGCGGAAATTTTTTTTTTTTGTCTTTTAAGCGGCCAGAGTTGATTTGTGTGTAAGTTCTTATTTATTTACAAAGAACGGGCGCAATAATAAATTGACTCGACAATAGTTAGCCGGATCGCGAGAGCGAGACGTCGAAGATTTTCGATAGAGAAAAGTCGCGATCGTAGTCTCGTCGCGCGAAAACTTTTCGCGAACATGATTTTCGCGAAAAGTGTGCCGTCGCGCATCAGTAATATTTAATCGGACGCAGAAGTATCATTAAAGTTTAATCGCGATTCGACGTAACTAAAGTGTACGGGTCAAACTTCTCGCGAAGCTATAGGTTATATATTATATATATATAATACGCAAATTCGTCCGTTTTATTATTATTATTTTTTTTTTTTATACACCCGAAGGAAGCTATAGTTTTTATCGGCGGATAATATGGATAAACCATTTGTACTGTATAACGTAAATCGTTAATGACGTACACTGCAGCGATCCTCGTATATTGTCCCTCTCTCTCTCTCTCTCTCTCTCTCCTTTAGGCTGCTCGCTCTATGGATTAGTCAATAATGGTTGCGTGGTGGTATCGATTTTTTGCCGACCTACTAATCAGTTTTTAGATTCCGATGGTATATGGCTTTTTATCAAGGTGAAAGTCTCGCTTGTCGCAAGGCGCGTTAGAGAAATGCCTTTTATCGTCGGGATCGAGCGTTTTTTTTTATGCTTGTTTCGTTGTTTATTGTATGTTATTACGCGAACGTTTTCGCCTGACAAAAGATTGATTCGTTGTACAAATTTTGGGCGAGAAAAGAAAATTATTAAATCCTATCTGTCAAATATTGTAAAAAAAAACATTCGTCGCTCCGTCGAAAACGCTTTATTTTTAATAAATTCGAGCGAAAAAACGATAGCAGCTAAAAATAACTCTCCTCTTCCCGCGTCATTCGACTTCCTCAAACCGTAAACCAGAAGCGAACTTGAACTCGGAAACTACCAATTGTCCCCAACCAATCTTAATCGCCTCCTAAAGCCGGTTACATTTCAACCATCCCACCCTCCCCCCCTCCGGAAAACACGAAGCCTAAAGAGGCGGCCGGAGGCGGCGATAAAATCAGCGCGTAATCCGCCGAGATATATCTCGAAGACCGTAATTTATTCGAGGCTCGTTCCCCCCCTTCCGCGCGCCGGCAGTCAGTTTCAGCGATTGTTCATCTGGACGGATTAACAGGTGGTTAGCGCTCGTTAAAGAGCGCCGCGTCCGTTCAACTTGCTTCTAAATCCGACCCGGGTTAAATCAGTCCCGTAATGAGATAAGGCTCTCTCTCTCTCAAAGTGTCTGGCAGCTCTGCGTTAATTAGATAATGTCTTCGGGGCGGCGGCGGATTCGCTGCCTCTTTGTTTTTAGCGAGAGGGCTGACGACGAGCGTTTCGGAAAGTGCGGAAGCTGCGCGTATATCGCCTGCTGATTGTTTAGCGGTGCGCTTTAATTTACGACTGCGCGGGAGGAGTGGATAAATCCGAGTTTTAGGCGCCGACGATTTCTCGGTGGAAATTATATCGGCGCCTGGACGTCGTTGTTTGTACGTCAACAGTAAACGGACGCGAGATACTTTTGAAACGCCTTATATAAGTTACGGAGTTCCCTCCAAGGGCGTATTGCGTTTGCATACAGAGTCGGATACGACGAGACGCCGATTGAAAATCATTCGCGATTATAAGAGAGACGCTCTCTCGCGACGGGGAGAACTGGTTTGTTACGTGGCGCGTGGTTTGTTAAAGAGTCCCGCTGTAAATTCCCCGGGAAAAGCGGCGACGCTAATTGATTGCGAAAAAGTAAAAAAAAAAAATATCGGAAAAGGCCGGTTTGTCGACCTCTTTATCGTCTGCTGGGTCGATGATAAAAGTGCGTCTCCGCGGAGTGAATCGAATTTGCTCGTCGACGCGAAAGAAAAAAACAAGATTACAGGCGATTCCGATGCGCTTTCTCGAAAAATCAAGGTAATTTCAATTAGACGCAATCTTATCTCTCTGCATTAATTAAACGAGGCGGAACGTTTGTGTATATTTTCCGAGAGGCTTTTGGAATCGTTCGAAACCGCGCCGCTTCCGCAGTCACCGCGGTGTGTCTCTCTCTCGGTCCTCTTTCGGAAGTTTTTGTTGTGATACGGAGAAAACATATATATACATGACTGCAGCGCTATCTCCGTCTTTCGAGAAGAAATCTCAAATTTTCCTTACGTCACTCCGATACGAGCAGCTGGCCGTGTATGGTCGCTCGACCGCTCAAAGACGTTCCTCGAAAAAAAAGAAAAAACCTCGTCGATCTGCGCTCGGGAGCAGAACCGAAAAGAGATTAAAGTATATATAGGCCGCGGAGGACAATGGGTAAAACAGAAGAGCGCGGACAACGGCCGCGCGAGATACCGTTTCAAAACACCAAGAGAGAACGCGAGGCGGCAGAAGCGCGCCGCCGCGCCGGACGTTAATTGCGAATCCGTTTCCTACAAGTTATTAAAGCATCGCAATTCCATCTCGGAGTCATTACGCGTTGCACAATCCCTCCATTGTCGCGCGGCGCTTGTATTGTGGCCGGGATTTTCGAGACTCCTGTTCTACGAGACTCGAGCGCACCGATTGACAGGCGAGAAAACTGACCCCCCGCCGCCGAACGAGAACAATTATTGTTGCGAGACAGTACCGACTATCTCGCCTTAATTGCGGGCTCACCTTTAAACTGCACCTTAGACCGACGCACCGGAACCGAATCGGCGAATGTCCGGGTACATTGTAAATTCGAAAGAGCGGAGGTGCCGAAGTTGAGAGAATCGCGCGCTTATCGTTTCAATAAAAGCAACTTACCTTCCGCAACGCGCTCTCGACGGCGCTGCGTTACTATATACCCGATTGATGTAAACCGCTACACCGTGCACTTTAGGCGCACCGATTCGCGAACACGAACTCTTTTTTTACAAGCGAGGAATTCGAGGTTTTGCGCGCGATCCTACGCGCCGATATCCGTTTTTTGCGGGGGGGGGGGGG
>JAWWML010012172.1:0-27605 GCA_035047165.1 Ormyrus rosae | reverse complement strand
ATAAAGTATAGAATCAAAAAATCAAATAAAAAAAAAAATTGATTTTTGGAACCTTTTTCAGTATATAACCCCCTTAAAATAAAATTATATGTGTGCATGTGTAGGGACGCTCGTTCACCGATAGTTTTTAGAGTATTTTATAAAAGTGTTTTAAGTGTTTTAAACCGTATATATGTAAATACGGAAGAAGTTTGAATACGGTAGAATTTCGTGAAAACCATAAGTCATAGAGAAAAATGTCAAAGACAAAGATTTAAAATTTCTCCTTAGCAATCTCATGGTCATTAATTTGACTTTCATGCTAATTCCCAATTCCATAACGTTGAAGTTATTTGTAAAGTAAGAACTTGTGGATAGAGCAGAAATGTATTTATTATAAATGGAAAAATTCGAGTACAAGATAGTGTCCAGATCCACACACGTTTTCTCACGAGAATCCCTAGGAGCACGGATATTTATATTTTTAATTTAAATCTCTAAGATAATCGGTATTTTTTCTGTCCGTATTGCGCATATGGAATGGTTATGGGAACTTTTTTCGAAGAGAGGGACGCTTTTTACGGACTTTAATGTTGGACCCTTTTTTCCTATTGTTTTAGGACGATCCAATTCATAACTCATAGCTAAAGTATAATAGAAAAACAATAAATGACCAGATGTAGAGTTTTCTTGAATTATTATATTTACTTTAAGACATAATTTAAAAAATAATATTAGTTTTATTCCCTGCTAATCTGCAATAAGACAGCAAAAATATATATATTTTTTTTATTTTATTTGGTTTTATTTTTATTTTTATATACATTAATGCATACTATATATTAATGAGTACTAAGACACTGATTGCTGATGCCGTAATATGAATGACTACCAACGTAATAAAAAAATTCTTGCCAAATTGTACAGCGTAGCGAATTAAAAGATTTTAATAGACAGTAATTTCAATTAATTGTGCACATTGCTACATTTACTTGAAAAGAACGGGCAAAAATTGCATCTCCTTTTCTTCCTCGCCTACATTTTTCGCATTACAATACGCTGGTCGGTGTAGGTAGCATATTCGGAAACTTCCCTGGAGCTCACGCTCGCACAAAGGTATTATTAACTATCCACATACGTATACGCTCACCGGCCGGCGTAACCCAAAGTTCTTGCATATCACATGCAGCAGCAGCGGCGCATCAACGAGGCAGAGCAGCAACAGCAGCAACAACTGCAGCTCTGCCTTTCCTCGTTCATCCGCAAGCTTTCTCAACAACGGGCAGAGCCCCACTTGCGCACACAGACAGGCAGCTGCTCGATATACAACTCGTCCACCTATGAACTTCGAAGGTCTGCGGTTTGGCGAGGAGGCAAAGGGCTGAGGCAAATCGTCGATGACACTGGCCTCTGCGCCGGCCATTATGGCTGCTGACCGACGGGACGAATTTCCAGAGAATCGCAATTGAACCGCTGTAAATTTGTGGCTGCCGGCAGCTAGTCGTACTCGCGCGGCAATCAAATTAATTGCGACGTAAAACAGCACACGCGCCAATCGGGCGCAGCCCCGTCCTGAAATCGTTGCCGATATTATGCGTTTCATTGGGTAAATTTGAGAACAAAGGACTACCAACTCTGTCCTCTGCTATGTGCTGTATGTCCTCTCTTTGATTGAATTTTACCAGTTAAAAATTTCCGATTCTTAATAACGCGCTATAATTGAATTTAACGCACTGTTGCTTTCTAAAACTCTTTTTTTTCAAAGCTTTGATAATTGCTAATCAGTTTTTATTGTTTTTTGACAAATTTTTTTTCAACTCTCCAACACAACATTTTCTATAATTAACATTATGTCTGCAATATTTACTGAATTTATAATATTTCAAATCTCTAAAATATAGTTAAATATTTTTAATATTGGGTTATGTAAAAATTCTAATTTTTAATATTTACTCAATACTATTGTGGCAGTTTTAATGTAAATATAGTAACATTAAGTTATATAAACTTTCACAATTAATGAATAGATTTTAAAGTTTTATATTAGCAAAAGAGAATAATAAGTAAAAGAAGGTAAACGGTATGATAGAAATAAAGATTTTTCATTAACAAACAATTAAATTTAAAAGTATGAACGAAAACGAAAAACAAATAAAAAATAAAAGATGATTGAATGAAAGAAATCGTGAGCGAAGGGGAAAGCAAACGCTCATGCTGGAATAAAGGAAGCGTAAGAGATTGCTATGTGCGGTACTTTTCTAACGGCTATTACTCCCGTTAATACGTTATTTTAGCATTAATGCAAGCCGTTCATTAGATTAATTACACTGACCGTACTCTAGTCATGCGCCGCTCGAAACCTCGTTAAAATTCCTGATCCCGAGGAAATTAGTCCTACGTTTTAACCCTTTTCCAAGATAATCCTATCCAAGTGATCTATCTCTTTATTTAAATTTTAAAAGAAATTAAATGTTTATTATTTCATCAAATATTCATTATAAATAGAACTTTAACCAAATTTAGTGGACAGCAATATTAATGAAATAAATTTTTTGCGTTTGAATATATTTTAAGAAACTTTGAATCAGTTTTGTGCACGATAAAAAGTAGCAGAATATTATTACATGGTACAATTGCAAGAATAGCAGAAATTATTATTACAACAAAGATATACAGCCGTTATGTTTTGAAGTCTTGACATAAAGATAAAAATTCTAGATATTAAAACATTTATAAAAAATGTTTTTTTTTCCATCTCTACGGAATATTGTATTGAACTGAGTTTTAAAATACTTAAAAGATTTGAAAAAGGAGTTAAGAGAATACAAAGTTAAGAAATTGTGCAAAATGTTTATGTTCATAACTGCTAAATTAAGTTTATACGCTTTGTAAATTACACTTACTTTAAATTTATGTTAAAGTTTAGTCTTTATCATCGATAATTTATTTTGGTTCCACGAATTCATGTTTCATTAGATTTAATATCGCGTGTTAAATAATAATAAATGGACTGTCATTATATTTGCAATGAAATACAATTTCTCTTTCCGCGTATTAAATATTTTACGAGAATCAATAAAACTCAATGATTTACTATTTAAAGTGGAACATTTCTGATCTATAATAATTTATTTATTTATTTATTTATTTATTACCAGAGTTACAGATTAACATTTGCCGAAACGATACAGAGTATAATTATACAATATAACTCGCTATACCTTCGCAAATCCCGCAGAGGAAGAACAATTTCCTGTTCGCAAGTCTGGATTAAACACAATACTGGTTTAGTTTTACATAGGAGTAAATAACTACCAGTAATATGCATATCAAAATATTAGGCTATGCACAGATTTACAATAAATATCCCATACTCGCAAAACACACTCACTCAAAGAGAGTATCACTCTCATATATCACTCAACCTGTTAGGCAAAAAAGGCCATGTAACCTTTCACCCCAATCTTATAATATACATAAATTGTGACTATCTAGTTAACAGTGATATAATCAAATAGGCAAATATAACAATTCTATTATTATCTATTCTATATATTAGAACTATACAAAAAATTCTATTATTTATATTTATAACAGTAACAGGTAAAAATACTTCAGATTACATTGCACTGTATTACTGAACAATAATAATAATAATTCATTTAAAGATTATTTTTTTTTTAGAAGCAATTAGTATTCTCCAATTAATACAAAAATAAATTAATGTTGCGTATCGTCAAAAGTTAAATATTACGATTTTTATTTGAATTAAGTAATTTTCAATGCCTTATATCTCTGGACCTAATGGTTCGATCAAAAAATCACGGTCAGATGTATGTCTTAAAATTTCCTTCTCTATCCAGCGGTACCGGTCAAATGAGAATTTTTTAGAAAACAATTTTATAACAATATTTTTTTATGACGACATGAAATAATTGACAAAATGAAATGGTAATAAATACAAAAGCATCTTCATCATTTAAGGGTAGGGTATACTCTTAAAAAAAAATTCTTTATTTTATTTTCTACATCTACAAAAATGTAACTATGTTTTAGTTACATAAAAGTAGAGAAAGAAAAATATTTTCAGCCTATTTCAATCAAATTTGAAAGAGTTTTGCTTTAAAAAGTAATCAAAAAAGACCTTTTTTGAAAATGTATCCTACGGGGCAAAATTTAAGATATCACCAAAAAACTTAAATTTTTTAATACGTAGTACCAAAATTTACAACTTCTTGTTTATTTTTGTTTCTAAACTCAAAAATACAATTTTAAGATCATTTCATGTCTGCGAAACATTACAAAAGTGAAAAAATGCTCTATTTTTAACAATATATTTATCAATAAAAAACTGAGAAATTATTTTAAGAACAAAACCAAACTTGAATTTTTTGTAAACATAATCACTAATCTGTGTGCTCAGTTGCAGCTGGATCCGATGAAAATTGCCCCGTAAGAAATATTTGGAAGATTGAAAAAGTTGATTTTGAGAAAAATAGCTTTAAAGTTTTTTACAAAAATAATTTCATACCTTTATTAGTTAAGAGGTTCAAAATTTTCCAGCACCATACAACACTCCTTTCTGCTTTTTTAATGAAGTTTTTGATGACTGCTAATATTTTTTTTAATTTGGTACACTTATCAAGACTAAGAGATTCGTTTCCAGCTAATTTCTACTTCGACTACTTCCATGACACTTGAAGATTTAAAAAATGTACCTCATTCTTCACATTCTTCTTGATTTCTTTTCTCTTGTTGAGTACAATATAATGAGTAAAATTTGTGTACTTGTTGATGCCATGTGCTATTATTAAAAGATATACTAATATATAAAATTTCATTAATCGTGTCACTGTATTGAATATTTTTAAGCAGGTTTTGCCTTTCTGAATAATTAACTAATAAAATTTAATGCCTATTCTTAGTTGAATCAACAGGTTATTCGGGATTACTCAAAACAGTTTCAAGATTTTCTTTTTTAGAGCACACTTTTAGTTGCAAGTTCCTGTAGATTATTCTATTTTGTTGAATGACAGTTTCTATTTATTGATTTCGTTTTGAACAAACAGATAATGTGTTAGCCAACGAATGAAGTAAACAGCAGCAGCCGACGCGCCTGCAGTATTACATTAAAGTACATGTGCTATAACATTAGGGTGCATTCTCATACTATGTATTTCGTAGTACATTTCATATTATAAATCGGAAAATTAAAAAAATAAAGTGTTCTTCATTTTTACGAAATTTCAGTAAAAATTCGTTTTTTTTTAATTTTATTATTTAAAAATTAAGAATTGAAATTTTTTTATTTTGACTCTAGTGAATGCTTTTATACATTCTTTGATACTTCTAGAACACATTTCTAAAATAAAAAAAAAAATGAGTTTTTTGGTGATTTTTGAGTGTACCCTACCCTTAATATATTTTCTAGCTTATGTGAAATATATATAATAATAATATATTCTTGTGCCTTTTCTTAGCTCCATTTTCATAATTTGCTCGCATCCCTTTGCGCCATCGTTCTTAGACGCGAGGCGTAATTTTCAGTATAAAACGACGAGCGCGAACGTCGAGGAATTGCCAGTGACGCGCGTGACACTTCCGGTTTCTCCGAGCGCCAGAGAGCGCCCTAAGATAGGACGCGCGCGTGCCGCTAAGTGCGCGGGGGTGCAGGCGTCCCTTGTGACTTTACCCTGTTGCCGCCATTTGTCTTTCGCCTTCCCAGAGACGGCACGATGACGACCTGATCCGCCTTGTCTTTGTCATTTTCGCGCAGCTCGCCTTGTCTGAGATTCCTTTCATTTTTTCTCGCCCTCTTCTGATTTTTCATCTGGCGTTTCATTTAATTTCAGTACAAAACTAATTCTAGTACAATTGAACGCGTGCAGCGTAACAGGCTGTTACAACGAAAGCTTATTTTTAAAAGAAATCGATCTACATTGTTATTTGGTTTTTTGCGTTGAAAACAATATTCCTTGTGAAAACTTCTTACTCTCTGCATCTGATTTAAGAATAATAAGGTTTTTCGAGAGAATAAGAGACGTTGAAGATTCGAAATACGTCAATCAATTGGATGCTTGAGATTCAATGCCGAGCTGGTATCTGAGAATACTTGCGCGTATATACGCAATGCCTATTGTCACGATCTGCTGAAATCTCTTATAGTGAATGCAAACAGATCTGCTGAATCTGGGATATCTTATAAATCAAAAAGAGTGATTTTAATATAAGGTATTTGAATTTTATATTTATATTATTAATTGAAGTTTCAATATTCTAAAAAAATTTGGATGTATTATTTAGATTACGTTTACTGATAAAAGTAAAAGTTAATTAATATTTTATTTTGTTTTCAAAAATAATAATATATTCAGTAATAAAGAAAGTCAAATGTATAATATAAACTGACCAATTAATGATTTAAAATATTGACAATCGATATTAGGTTTTCATAAAGGAGTATGTACAATGAACGTTTTTATGAATTATACTTTTTATTGAGCAAATTCTGCTTTAAATATAGATTAACGTGTCCTGAATAAGAGTAAAAATATTACAATAGTCTTTTATGACTTAATTTCTTGCTTATTTTGATGTTACGTTTTTCTTTGGCATTTAATTATGTTTCGCTCGGCTGTTTGAACTAAAAAGTACACTTTATTACAGATTTTCCTCATTATATAAAAGGACAACAAAAAATGTCCGAATCAAAAAAACGAAAGGAGTCCAAGTCTATTGTAGTAAATGTGTTTAGTTTTTCTACGACCCACTTACGAGTTTATTCTACGGTACTAAAATGTACTGTCATAAAAATTTACAATCGCAGTCAACGCAACCAGAATTTAATATAACTGGGTTATTACGTGCAAACTTTTTATAAGTTCCAGACAATATAAAAGTTCGAAAGGTAATCCCAATTTCTTTACCAATCAATGTATTTTATCGAACGAGTTTTCGATAATAATTACTATCCCTAAAGAAGTTTATTAATAATTTTGTTATTAGTAATTACCTCTCTTAATAAAGAAAAACGGTAAAAACCTACTAAATCTGAATAAGTCCTAAGCTTTTCATTGAATATCCACTCGGTCGTACGACGCGTTACGTATTGCGCTCGACTTTCTACACATCTACGTTTTTTTATTATATTTTTTTATTACAGCCATATCGTTTATATGACTTCCACAGTTATGCGAGTGGAAAGTGTCTTTAAAAAAAAAAAAAAAAAAAAAAAAAATCGGCCCCGGCCCCTTCAAAACTTTACATCTATTAAACCCTCAATCTACGTACATGAAACAAAAAAAAACTGAAACTTTCATAAAACGGTGACGCGCGCGTCGAAAAAGCGATAAAAGCAAACGACACTTAATGACGCCACTAAACGTACATTGCAGTCCGCGTGCGCGTAAAAAGATATTGCGCGACCGTGCTCTCTTTTTCCTTCGATTTGTGCGAGAGGATCAGGCGCATTCGCGTATACGCGAAAGAGACGAAAAGGAGGGAAAGCGACGCTTATAACGGCGAAAAAGTAAAGCGATCCGCAAAAAATGAAAGGATAAACAGCGTCGCGAGTCGCGGGTCGTTGTCTCCGTTAGACTCGCGTGTATACACGTGCACGTACATATAGGTATGAAGACTGGCCCCTGACCGGCTGAAACAAACATCGACCAAGGCGGAAGGACGCTCCTGCGACCGATGCGACCTCGTATAAGCAAACCGAGCGATTTTCCAATGTACGGGCAGATCGAGCCTCTGTGTATACGGAGAGCAGTTGCTCTGCTCCGTATGTATACGAAATTCAGCCTGCCGTGAAAACAACACCTTCTGCTCGGTGTCGTGTTACGTCTGCAAGCGTCTTCCCTTGTTCTGTGGTAAAATTGCTCTTTTGGATAAACTACATTGTAGCTTATGGTTATGTCGGTGTAAAATGTTATTTTAAAACGCAGCGGCTCCTATCTTGGCGATCATTTTATTAGGCTCGGCAGAAGGAAGATTTCTTACGAAATTATGTATTCTTCGAAAAAATATTCATTTTGCGAAATAAAAAAGTTGGCAGAGGAAAAATCTACATTTCGCCTTGAAAACGTAACTTTATATAGGAATAGCATTTTAGGCACAAAATATGCCGGTATTGAAGCTAAAAATGTTAGAAAAATTTAATCATTAATCATTAAAGCACAGTTGCAATTACGAATACAGAAATATGCGCCATTCCCTTAGTCAGGATAAGTGTGCTGCAGTCAGTTATATTAGGTTAACATATCACTTTGATTAATGAACACTCACTATGCCATCCGGCAACATAGAGTTGTAAATGGAGCTCACGGAACATTTAACTCCAGCTCGCAAGAATTTCTGAGTTTCCATCTTGATTATTAGTTGCCAAAAAGGTAAAAATGAATAAAATTAAATTGCTCTCTTTTCTCAAAGCTACATAAATCTTGTATTAAGTCACACAATCAAACGAAATGGAATTAACTTATCACAAAAATGCAATATTTATTTTTCATTATTTGAAAATCAATACAAAATCCATCCAACGGTTTCAGTTTTTATTTATTTTATTCATTTATTTATATATTATTAACGGGTTTGAGACCCAATTACAAAATTAACAAATTATGAAGGTGGAGAAACACAATTTGACGTGTGCTTCGCTCATAATTATTATATTAAAAGTTTATGACATGTATCAACTACTTTGGTTATTTTCTCGGTCCGATTGCACTTTAAGGCACTTCTAAATTCACTAATAGTTGTATTACCTCTTATATTATGTGCCAACGCATTTACAAAATTTCACGGTCATCCATAAATTTTAAAACTAATTCACAAAGAAATTTCCACACGACGCGAAGAAGGCCAATAAAATTATCAGTGCAGCGCACAGCGCGGAGGCAGCGGTCACCCGCGCAATTTATTAGGATCGCACCTTAGTTTACTCGATCCAGCTCATATCCAGCGTCAGACGTATAAGAGGCCAGAAAAGTGGCGGACGCGTCGCGCGCGCAGTTGGCTTCGTAAAAGGTGTTCGGGAGTAGCCGGCAGCGACTTTTACCGCTTTTCTAGGCAATTTCCAGGCTGCCGTATAAAGGTAAGATACGCGGTCTGTTCTCCAGCTATCGAGGGACGAGAGAGAGAGAGAGAGAGAGAGAGAGAAGAAACGATGGTTATGCGGTTATCGAACTCCCGCGTACACAAGCGCACGCGCGCGTCGCGGCGGTACTTTTCCGCTGTCATTACGGGAGGCTCGCGAGCGACCGTAAATGGTGGTGTTGTACTTGACTAATTAGTCGAGACATTAAAAGATCAAGATAAGAGCTTTACACTGTTGGATAAATTGTTTACGAGTTGAGAGTCTCTTTTATTGCTCTCCTGTGTGATTTTTCGAGTTCGCGACATGACGAGTTGTTTAGATTAGGATAACTTTTCGACTTTCTTTACTTTTATGCGCGAATTGTGACTTAACTCATCACCTGCCCCAACTAATGTAACTGATAACTTTCTTTCAATCCTTACGGTGGTGATATTTTTTTGGTACCTAGAATACCTAGAAATATATATACCTAGAATATAAAAATAACTGTCAAATTATCGTCTGCATGCTTGGGTTAAACAATCTTTGCTCCATTTATCAATTTCCAAACGGAAGAAAAGTTTTTCTACAAATCCGAGAACGCCATCGACGCACCGCCTTACAGAAACGGAAAGGACGCGAGCGGTTCGTACGAATATCCGCGGAAAGCAAGCGGCAGCAGCAGCAGCAGCAGAAGCGGCGGCTCTTATATACGAACGACGCGTCATCCGGGTAAAGACGAGCTCGTAGCCTCGCATCACGTCCGCATAAATCAGAGCCGAAATTCGCCCGCTCGATCAGAACGTAGCTATCCCAGTATAACGGCTTGCCGCTCGGGCGCGCGTGTCGCGGCAATTTGTCTGCCTCCCCCACCCGGTTGTGCAGCGCGCTCTGAATCTCGCGTAATACTCAGCGAAAGCAGTACATAATAGACGCGCGCCGGCACTTGTATACATAGGTATTTCGGATCGTTTGGATTTCCCACGTGGCGCGCCGCGGCCGGCGGTGCATCGAGTTTATGTACGCGCTCTCTCTCTCTCTCCCTCGCGGGCGCGCTCCGTATTTTCCGCGGCTCTCTCCGCGCGCGCGCGCGATCTACTTCGCGGGGGAGGAGGAGGGGGGGGGGGAGAAATTGAGAAGCGAGACGAGGCGCGGCGGCGGCCGAGCGGATTGTGTCCCACGGGCTAACTCGCTCGCGATTGCGACGGAGGCGCGCGCTTGTATGCGGGAGCGCGTATGCAAACGCGGATCCCGAGCACGTGCGTTTACATTGAGAAGCCATCGGCGATATGCGAAGAGCACACATGCTTCTCTCTCTCTCACTCTCTCCCCCCTTGGCTAGGTGCTATAGCTTTGTCGGCGTGCACCTCTGCGAGCGGCACTGCCGGGAGTCGCTGCGATTTACATGTCTGTCTCGCTCTCTCTCTCTCTCGACCGCCTCGGCTGTAGGTCTTATTGAGGGAAATGCTGCCAACGCTGCCGTATTTGTTCTGCAAGACATAATTAGGAGGCAGTTGCGGTTGGAGCGAGGTTTCTGGATTTGATGTATTAGATTTCTTTATGTGCGTCCGTCTGGAATTAAGCAGGATTTCATTTGTAAACATTCAATCGCCTCGGGATTTCAAATATCAATTCCGTTCTATTTCACTGTATATTTTAAGCGATCTTGCCGAAGGACGAGAAAAAAAAAGATTAAAAAATCCTGTTTAAAAGGCAAAAGAGAAGACGAGAGGAAGAAGAACCCGGAGGAAAAATGTCGAAGCGCTGACACTCAACAACAACGTAAGAGATACGCTAAAAGGGGGAAAGAAAAGTGGAGGCTGCGCTACGAAAGAGAAAGAGAGAAAGCGTTGGGCGATATATTGCATTACGGGACATCTATCGATTCGACGGAAGCTATCAGCTTTCGTTGCTAGGCGATATCTCTCACGCGCTCTCAATGATATCCACCTTTGCCTTGCCTCTTTTCTTCCTATACGCCTCCCTTGGCACGAAGCGACGAAGATCGGAGATCGTCGAAAGACTGGCCGATGCAACTAGTCTCTCCCCCCTCTCTCCTTTCGGGCTCCTGTCGTTTTTATTTATGGTAGATGTACATCGAGAATATGAATAATCGAAGGGCCGTCTTTTGAGATCTTCGCTGCAAAATTGCGTTGTTGAATTTACAGCTTAATTATGATAACAAATTGGTTACGAAAATGTTATTTTTTGCATTATGTAGCATTAAAAAAGATTTTTATTCGTATTTCAAACTTTTCAAAGTCAAATATTGAAGTAAAGTACTGACAAGCTTAAACGCACATTTTTTGCATTATGTAACATTAAAAAAGATTTCTATTCACATTTCAATATTTACAATGCCAAATATTCAACTAAAATACTGACAAGCTTAAACGCAAATAAAAAGTAAGCGTTTCAAAAAATGTATGCCGGATTTTTCGGTCGCGGCAATCGAACTCGTCGACCGCAATAATCCTGCAGAAAAAACCAAAAGTAAAAATACACGTTCCAAACCTAACCGACTGTAGTTAATTCTGTCGTTAATACCCGAAAGGGGGATATGCGACATGAAATAAATTTACTAAGTCCTGTTACAAAAAGTATACGCAGAAGCACATTTCCGCAAAGCGATCGTGATAAAATGACCTATGAAAACGATGCCTACCTACCAGGAAGACAATTTGTTCTTTGTCCCCATAACACACCCAGCGACGTATGCCGCACGTCCGGACCGCCGCTGTAACGCGAGCGGCTCAAAGCCGAGGACCGTTTTACTCGTGCCGGTGCACGCGATATTATCTATTATCAACATTAATAATAATGCAGGGCGGGGAGGGGGACCGCATAGCTTTGGCCGCCTCGGTCGCGCATCGAATTCGCGGATAATTATGGCGCGCGACGTATATCAGAGCCGCGGGTGCGGCTGCGGCGCGCGCTGAATTTATCATGGGATCCATTTTTAATGCGTTAATTATGTAAAGCAACGCTTACTCTCAATCCCACTCGGGGCCCCTCTCTCGCACATCGTTTTTCACGTACTATATTGTTATTCGCGCGCCGGATTTTCGGCTGCGCCAATTTCGCCGAGATTTTATAACGCTCTACTCTGCTGCTCTCTCTCTCTCTCTCTTTATTTCCCCCTCCCGCTTTGCTCGGTAAATAATATACAGTGCACGAGGGCGTTTTATCATGCGCGTGTATCTCGCTGAATGAACTTATTATGTAGTTTAAAATTTATTTTGCTTATTATCTTGTTAATGGTAATTTACGCATCGACGGGCGGCTCTGCTCGAAACATTGTATTTTTATTGCTGCTCCGGGGCCAAACGAATGCAGGACGAAACGCGCGTAAGACCGGTTTAACGTTTGATGCGCAATGAATCTTTTTGACGATAACTTCCAGCAAATATTAAAACGTACCTTTGAAAGATGAATGCTGTAAATTTAAGGCGCAACTGGAGGACGAGCATTGAAATGTAATGGTCATTACAAGGGAGAAAATGACGGGTACAAGTAACGATCCAACGTATGAGCGTGTACCCTCGTAAATACTTCATTAAAAGTTGTGTTTATTGTTGCCTTCGCATTATTGATATTTTGAGTTATTTCGGTATATTGCAGCTTCGCATGAATTATGTGTTTAAATTACTTTATTTCCTTAAAAAGCTAATTTTTTGACGATAAACGCATAAAGCTAAGGCTAATTTAATTGCTCAATTCGTGACTGCTTTTGAATTTTATAATCTTTTTTTTTCTTTTTAAAGTTCCTGTACGCTGAGAAAAAAGTTTAGTAAAAATTACGATACTGCCTAGTAAAGCTACCACAGACTTTTAAAACCAAAAAATTACCATACTTTATTTAGGAAAATTTATCAAACAGTATAGTAAAATTTCTTACAAAGTATAGTAATTTTTTGGGCTTTACTAAACAATATGGTAATTTTCAAGATTATTTGTAATTTTTACTATCTTTCTTCTCTCAGTGTAGGTCAAAAGTGAAATAAATCAAAAATAGTTATTTATATCGAAATAAATAATCATTTTCAATAAGCATGAAAGTGTGGCAATTTATTACGTACTTATATTTACTTTGATATAGATTTTCTTTAGACTGTTATGTTAAATAAATCAAAGAATACTGTATTGAAAAAATTTTAAATGTTTCATAAAAAGCTGTTTCTACCGGTTCTTTACAAGCAATTTGTACCAATAAGAGTTTAAAATAGCAGCAATCAAGTGACCAACACTGAATATTATTGAAACCGCAGCTCGATTTAATGAATTAACTTATGCGTCTGGAAATCCTAATGACCATCCATCATTTACAAGAAAGGTACGGGTGAAAGAGTTAAAAATGCTTGTAACAAGGTAGGATGTAACCGAATAATTAAAAAAATGTATTAAAAATTAAAATAATCCGAATATAAATTCCAATAATCCATTATTTCAAGTGTATTAAAAAAATAAAACCTTTAAATAAAACATAATAAATATCTATCGATTGCTTAAAATATTATTCCAATCCAATAAAATGTACTCCGTGCATTTACGTATTAGAATACCTTCGAATTTTTTATTAATTGCATATTTTGATACTTTAAAAAATATAAATAAATATTTTACGTATTTTGCATCGATTGAAAAATTGTAAAAATTAAGAAATAGCGTTACATATGAGTGCCTTTACAACTGAAACATTAACAAAGAGAATAAATTTAAAGGCAAAGCAAGCAGCCGAACAGAACTCGAACAATGGTAAAAGTAGCGAAAGTTCCGCGACTTATAAGACGAGGAAATGCAAAAACATCCGACAAACGGCGCAATTTCGTCGTTGCAATCGCTCCTGTGCATATGAAAAGTTGTTACGGCTTGCTTGTTGTAGCGTAATGAAAAAATGTGGTGAAGCATAAATCTAAAACAGAGTTCTAATTCTGTTTTTAACAGAAAGACATTAATTTCTTTATTGACTTGACTGTATATCTAGATAAAACTAATATCATCAAAAAATATAATCAAGTTGATGACAAAAAATCACTCGGCAACCACTGACAGGTGTACTCTAATCTGCAGAACTGCGTGACGAGGCTCGATTAGAAGCTGAAGAAAACGTAGTGCATTACTAATGAAAGCAAAAACTTCGAGATTATAATAAGGATAAGTACTAAAATTCCTTTCAACTTCTTGTACTTTTTTTTATAGATCCCGTTTTTAACCTTTCATTATATCAAGTTCATATTTTTCAGCAGTAGTATAATATTACAATACTCATAATGTTTATTTAAAAGTAAAATTTTTGAAAAATAGTTCTTTAACAGAAAAGGCTTTCTTTCAATTGTTTAAAAAAAAATTACTATTATTTCTTTTGTTACTGTATATTTTGTTCTAGATCTACAAGTTAAGAAACTATGTAGAAAAAAATATTTATTTTAAAAATAATAACAAAGAGTATTAGTTTTAAAGAATTTTATATAAAAAATAACTAAAAAATAAGTCACAAAAATAATTTTTTACGTCCTAAAAAGAACATTGCTTCAGTTATAAATTAAGCAATAGGAAAAATGAAAGAACAAAAAGATTTTAAAAAAGTATGGGACCGGAACTACGAAGCCAAACTTGTTTTTTGCGAAAAAACTTTCTACAAAAAGACACAAAAGAATGGGTAAAAAGCACCAGATTATTTCTCTGCAAAGGGAAAACTGTAACTCGGCGTTTTATGACAACGAACACCAAACGTCGTGAGGTGCGGTTTCTTTCTCAAAGGAAAAAAAGATATTCTCTAATTAGGGATTTGCTTGTAACAACGCATTATTATTATGAAACTCTACGTTTTTAATACATTTTTAGATCTGCGAGACATAAATAAATTTATTTTGACAGTTAAAAAAAAAATTGTAAATCAAACAGTATCAAATGTTCAGTTATGGCTTAAAATTTAGACTTTTATTAAATTCTTGAAAAGTAATTTCCTCTCCTAATTAAATTCAGATTAGTCGAATTATCAATAGAAACATTCAAAGTTGAAAAAAAATTATAAATTCTTATTATACGACTACGTTCCTCTCTTTAAAAAGTGATGAAGGAAAGTTGAAGCCGAATTGGCTGATTCTGATGAATCTAAAAATATGATTGTTTAATGGTGAGGCTGCAATTCTAATCTCTAAAAACTGACTATCACTGTTAAATCGTAAACGAGGAATGTAATGAAACGAAAGGAAATTGATTTTGATTGGTCTGTAAGAATTGATCCACTTAGATACGCTCAGTTTGAATTTTTATATTTAACTATTTAAAGCTAAATCATTAAGTTAAAATATAATTCAAAAATTTCATTTCTTTATTTTACAAAAACTATCTCATAATTTTATCATTTAAAATAATTAAAACTAAATTATAAAGAAAATTTGCATCATAATTTTAAAAGCATAAAACTTAAAAATATAGATAGTACGCGCGAAAAGCGTTTGGATTTTGCTAGTACATTATAAATTTAAATACCCCGGAAGAGATGGTGCATGCGATATGAAAAAAAAGCTGCATTCTTACTTGCAGCGTAACAAAAAATGACGGCTCCTGGTTGACCGATAAGTTACTTCCAGTCCTCACGTACGCAAGTACTATTTTTTGTTTCTATTTGAAAGTACTAAACTTTTTATTAAAGTTTTGAAAGTGTCTAAAAAAATTAATTCTACTGATACCCTAATGCACATTACCAAAGTAGTACGAAATTTATTTCTGAAAGATTTTGCTCTTATAAAGTTCGTTATTGCCCAAAGCACGATTAAAGTGCAGTTTAAACTTTGAAAAATCGCTTAACCTTACGGCAATGCCTCCCTGAATTCCGGATTAGTTCTCTCATTTTAAAATAATACGAGTTTCTTCAAAGTATGCAAGTCAAATGTGCATTCCCATCGTATAAGAACGTTGCGCGCAGTAGGTAAGCGTCAGAAAAACTCAAGGAAGAGAATCGTAAGAAGGTAGAGCAAAGAAGAAAGAGAGATAAAGAGCGGTTCGTAAGAATAAGTTAGTTCATAGAAAGGGAAAGATAGGCAGGATAAAAGTAAATGGCGCAGCGAGAGTAACTGAAAAGAATGGAAGAATCCACGATACTATGCGGCTTCATCTTCTGCCGTTGCTGTTGCCACTGTGCGCCAACTCCGTTCTCTGTTCGCGCACTCATCCCGTAATAACTTTTCTCGGAAAGTTAATTAATCCCGTGCTCCCCTTTTTTGTCCTCTCCCTCTCTGTCTGTCTCTCCCCCCCCCTCCTCTCTCCTTCTCTCTCTTTCTCTCTCTGAAATTCGCCCCTGTTCATTCTTTTTTTCGGCCGCAGAGCTTCTGCATACTGTTATAGGCATCTCTGTACGTTTCCTTTAAGTTCCCTTGAAATTCATCGGAAATCAATTTCTAATCAATTTATTGCAACAAAATTCTTTGATATTTCCTTTAGTTCATTTTTGAAGAAAATCCAACCAAAAATTCGTTTACCCAAGAAAAGCTAAAGTCCATTCATTCGATCACCGTTAGGCGTAAATAAATTGAGTGTCTGCATAAAAATGTTAATTTACTAACTATACAAGTGAGTTTTCCGAGGACATATTTTCTGTCGTAAATATTTGAATTCTGAGAAAATTTTTTAGTCTAGTAGTCGGGGATTAGCAATCTTAAATGCAGTAGCTACATTTGAATAACTTTGCATGAACGTTTACCGTTAGTATTACTGTTCAAGTTATCGCTTAAGTCTGCGGTTTTGTGGTCTACCATGAAAAATTAAGAAACACTTTAGAAAATACTTTATTATCGTACAGGAGTGATCGGTCAAAACTAATTAAAAATTAATATTCGCGAATTACGTAGTTATAGATTCATTGAAATATTAACTTTATTATTACTATTTAAATATATCTCAAACTTAAATGATTCATTTTTTTTATAAGTTCCTTTCAACTTATTATTTTCTTAGATATATTTGTTGTAAATGTCAGGGAAAAATGTAAATTTAAACTAAGATGATCTTTCTCTTTGTAAGCAGCAACTTTTTGTTCAGAAGATTTCTCCAGCTTCACGCATGTTTGCACAAAATGTTTAGAAATTTCAACGGAACTGTATATGAATATTATCTTACGGAAACTGACTTCATTGTGTTTGGTCCTGGACCCCATGATGCACGAAGAAAACAACAATAAAAGAGAAACGTGATTTTAGAATAATAAAGAGTTTTCCATTTTTCTTTACAAATTATGAATGCCGTATATTATTTCTCGTAAATCATTGTTGTTATTTGTTGTTCTATATTTTTAAACGTTGGAATTCGACTCATTTCATCTGTGAAAGCATTTCGAGTCTCAATGCATATTGCAAATTACAACAAAAACATTTTTAAAAAACTCGCTTCAATGAAGATCATATGAATGCGAGTTAATTAATGTATTGACATAAATTGTAAGTTACGTGTAATTAACTTTCTAATTAACATTTTAATTAATGTTTATACAAAGCAGAATACCCAAGAGTAAGTGCACTGATAACAAATTAAAACACATATATAGGACTACATTACTTTGTACAATACTTCATAAAATAGACTTAAAATTCTACAAATATGACTATGGGTGATAAAGTTTTGGACATTATTTATAAATACTAATTGTTGCATTATTCTATTGCTAAAATATTTTTATATTTTTGATTATACATTAGTAAAGCCCATAATAAAATATAATTTATTTTTAAACTTTAAATAAATATTAAATTGAATAAACACAATAAATAAATTGATTTTATCCACGTTGTACATTTTGAATTAAATTTTCCTGAATTTCAAAAAGAGTGAAACACGCGAAGAATTAACGCGAGAGCAAAATAGCATTCACAGCATAAAGTATTATGATTAATTTTCCTCTAGTTACCGGACTTCCATACAGTAAATGACATGTAAATTGGTGTGCGTTCGCGATCATTCTCAAACTTACTCACACCGATGAAACTACTAAAACTTAGTGCGCATGTATTTAAAGCAAACGTTCACAATCAAACTTTGTAAAATATATCCCAATTGATGCCTGCCATAGCTTGTGATATATACATTTGCGTATACGTACGTAGCTTTAAATAAATACTTGAACAGGTACTCATTTGCACACCTGCACGACTGTAAACATTCATATTAATGGACTGTGCATAAGGAAACGCATTAGTGCTTCCTCCTAGAGGAAGTTTTGTTATTTTTAAAATGTAGATTAAACCTGTTATTTTTAAAATGTAGATTTGTAAATGAGCGTTGTTCAGAAATAATAACATCTTAATCCAAAATCAATTTTTTACAGTTTAAAGCTGTGTTAAAAGCTTTAAATAGAAAATTTATGTAAGTCGTATTTATTTTCAAACTTTGTGCGTAATTTATTGATCAATTTTAAATATTTTAATTTTGTAAATATTAGAAATTTGCAATCCATTTACTTTTTATTAATGAACATATATAACAGTACTTTATGTTACGATGTTATTTATTTTACAATTCTTACGCAGCGTCAAACTTTCGTAATTAAAAGCATAGTTCTTATAGCTGAAAACTTAATCCCAGTAACTTAATTATTGAGGACTAAGCAGAAGTGCAGCTTGTTTTAATTAAAATAAGGGTTGTACGCGTGCACTGCATCTCGCGAATGAATTAAACCCTCAAAAAGTGTATGGCGCACGAGATCCGTTTAATAAAAGCATTTTGCACAAATCATTTCACATCTAATTCGTATACAATGGGATTAATTGAATAAGAAACACGATCATTCGCGCGTATTCGGGCTGTCAACACGTGTACGGCTACAAAACTTTTACGGATTTATGGCAAGTGCTTTAAACGTACTTGAAGCATAAAACAGGAACGATGAGATTTCCTGTTTAAAAAAAATGGTGCTCCAAATTTCAGAGCGCAATTACGTGTCATTAATAAGAGAAAGCTTGACAAATTTGAAAAATAAAAGCTAGCATTTTAAAGAAAAGAATTATTATTTACTTAATTACTGCCATAAAAATACTAAAAAAGTACTTTGTTGCCAACATTATTCACTATTAATGATCGTAAGTTGGTACAACTCAGCTTTCGTTCTTAACCTTTTGTTAAGGCATTTTACTTTCTCCTAGAGTAAGCTTTGCGATAGTAATTTTTGGAGTTGTTCGAAAAACCTGTTATAATTGTATTTTAAGGTGTCAGGAACAAGAATAAATTGGTTTTGAAAAATTTTTGTTCGTTTTATTTTATTTAAAAAAATTTTTTAAATATCTGTATCTTAGTGAATGATCAGTCTTTTTCAATGATCAACTACTCATTTTTTTTCGTCTTTAACTAAACTTTCAAAATTAAAAAGAATTTTTGAAATTCATCTACTAGTTTTTGTTTTATAACGATTTTAAATTATATATGGTATCGCGATTATATATACATATAACATAGTACAGTCATATTTTTATTATTATTATTATTTTATTATGATTGTTTACATTGAAATCACCTTTTTGCTCTTGTATTGAATGTTATATTTTGATAGGACTTGTTCAAAGCTTGATTTAGCAAGTACATTTTTATTTAAGCTTGCGCGAAATCGGGCTTTGCGAATAGAAAAACAAAAAGTCAAAAATTCTGTATTTAGCACTTTACATATTCCAAAAACAGAATTTTTATTTAAATTTTGTTTGCTGCTTATTCAATTCTAAAATAGACAGAAAAATACAATAATAATACAAAAATAAATAATAAAATAATTAATTAAATATAGAATAGTTTGAAATTATGTTGTTGAAATCGATTGTTTTTAAAGAATCTCAGAGATAATATTGGAACGATAAATTAGTTAGGTGGAGGCTTAGTGCCAATGAATTGGCAGCGGTTTTTTATTATTATTAGCATGTTTTTCCAGCTGTAATGCTGAAATAAACTTCTTTAGAATATATACGTAACTTAATTGAGAATTTAAAAATTATTAGATATTTGTAACGCTAATACTAACGATAATTATATGTAATTGTGTAAGATAAAAATAATAGAAAAATTAATTTTGGATACCTACAAAATTTTGATTAGTATTAGTTGACAGTTTTATTATCTACTTGATCAAAGAATAAAAAAAATTTAAAGATATTTGGAAAATAGTAATATTCTTTTCATTCGCGTCTGATGTCATTTAAGTTTTAAATTTGAATAAAATTCATTTAAATATACCAAGGATCGCACACCAGTCGGGTAGGGTCAATGACACCGATGGTTCATCCGAAAAGAAAACAAGCTTGTTTATCTCGGATACTTTGTGGAACTCCTTTGTGTGAATCTTGTCTCTTCCTTCTTTTCTAAGAAAACCTCAATTCCAATAATGATCCAAAGCGAAGTAGACAATACAAAAACAAACGATTCTCTTCGGCCCGAAATTCGCGTTAAAACTAACCTCAAAAAGGAGTTTTGCGTCCACTCACCTGGGCTACGTCCGCTGCTAACTTCCCTGGTCGTGTGCGTATGAATGGCCATGCGCCGTCAATGTCAATATCCCGAGCCCGTGTGCAGGCGCCTACAGCCAAGTAAGAGCAAAACCTGCCCGCAGTCGTCCCTGCACGCAGACGTCGCCCGCTCGCTCGTTCCGCGGGTAGAGAAGTTTCAGGCGCCGAGCAGCGGCTCCCTGGGCCCTGACGCTCTTGCACTGTTCACTTTTCCGAAATCACTTTTGCCAAGGTTGCCAGAGATTCACAGACGAGGAAAGGGTAAGTGCCACCGCGGGAGCAGAAACCACTTGCGCATTTGAATACACTCGCACGCCGGATCGGAAAAATATGATGCGCGCGCGAAACGCGTGCGCAGAGGTAACTCGCGTTTGCACAGGATGGACAGAGAGGGAGAAAGGAGAGAGAGAGAGAGAGAGAGGGAAGAGGAGGCTCCTCGCACACAACATCCGCAATCTGTGGAAGGACTGTCGTATACTCTGTTTCTTCGGTCGGTGCGCAGGCTCTCTCTCCTCGCTGTTTTCGCTGGTTCGCGCGCCCGCGAGCGCCCCCACCCGTTTGCGCGAAAGGTGAAAGGAGTTTATATATAGGTATGCTCGGGACGTGGAGAGACGAGCAGGCCAGCTGGGTAAGCTGAGGGATCGACCGAAAGAGGATAAGTATCAAAGAGAAAACAAGACGAGCAACTTGCAGAACGTTTTAAAAATCACCGGACATTTTGGTAGAGTTACGAAAATTTTTTATCGAAGCTTTCTTTTGCGATACTAATAATTTAAGTCAAGAAAACTTTATTTTGGTGAATTTTATATTATTCTTTGTTTCAACATTTTTTCAACTCGGCGCTTATAATTTGAAATTACCGATTTCAATAATATACGATATTTTTCAAGACAAAGATAAATTTATTATAGAAAAATATTATGTAAGGAGCATATTTTGTGTAAAGAACGTAGCATATAGAATAATAGAACTAGTTCGTTCCCATTGTTCTCGCGTTTTTGTACTGATCAATATGTAAATCAGTAGAAAAATCAAGTAAAAAAGTGTATCCACAGAATCACTTTTTCCCTACAATTTTTAAGAATAAATAAACATAATTAGAGGTGTAACAGTAAAGATATAATTAATGATAAAATGTAACGTTTAAATGCATTTTTTATCATGAAAAATATTAGAATTTGTACTAGACAATAATAATTTAATAAAACAGCCCAATCATTTTTAGTGAAAATTAAATTTTTCAAATACAACCTCCTTTACAATATATCGTATCTAAATAAATTTTACAGTTGTAAGTAGTTATATAATACCTATAATATAGATATATGTAATAGCTATAGGTAAAATCAAATATTTATTGGATCCAACATTTTTAGAGACTAAATTCAATTTCCCTCGGATAAAAAGTTATTATAACTGAGAATAAGAGATTAAAATAAAAATTTGTTCTAAAATTATTGATTTCCTTCTTTAAAAAATTGATCTGAAAAGTGAAGTCAGTTTATTCGTGATCTGATTGGCGGAAAAATAGTAACTTCAAAAAAAGAAAATAATAGTAACGTGAAACGCGTTGGATTTTACTAGTTTACTAGTGACGTTTGGGCGCGCGTACATGTATTTTTTTTCCTTTGAGGGGGGAATTCCGTGTAGAAGCTTAAAAAAAATCAATTGTTTTTTATTGTCCTAAAAGTTACTTTGACATCTGTAAAGTGCAATAAACTTTATACTATTTGGGCTAAAAGTCAAAAACTATTTTGATAAGATCCTGATATTCGAGATGCACTTACACGCGGCTATACGGACATAGCGAAACTTCAAACGCGTTTTTCTCGAAACTTTTCACGAAAAAAATTCTTAAAAATTGGCTAATTTTTGAAGTTCTACGTGGGATTCCTCCCTTAATGATTTTAAACATACAATATCTTTTTTATAACAAATTGAAATTGGTTAATATATTTGGTTTGCGGATTAATTAAAAATATATGTGATTATTATTTTTGGAGGTAATTCAATGTTATTTTAGAAAGTTTTAATTTTAATAAAATTATTTATAAATAATCCTTGATGCGCATGCTCGACTTGTAATGTTGCTGTTTTTACTTCTAGTGCAACACAATCTCTTATATTTTTGCTTTCATAAAGTGAAATCAAATACTTTATATTATAAATAATACTTATAACAATATTTATATTATGAAGAAATAAAAACAAATGTTTTTACTATGAATCAAAATCAAAATTAAATCAACCAATGAATAAAAACTCTTGTATACACTCTATGATGCTCTAGATCAACCATAACGCTTGGTGGTAACTCTCAACTTCTATGTCATGGATTTTTTAAAGAAAGATTATAAAACTGAAAAGTAAAAATAACAAAGGTTCTATAAAAATTGATAAAGCGGTTTAATTTTTTGTCTATACATCAATCAGTTATAGGTAATAATAATTTATTTAATACTTTTGTAATTAAATCAAACACTGATATTTGCAGCAGAATATTCATGGAACCAAGTTGACGCAATTTACTAATTACGTTCAATGTTAGTATAGCATGATATAGCATATCCCGCCTGTACGCGTATCATTATGTATAGATACTATATTCTATGCAAACAATGACATTTGCATGATAAATTTCCATGATTATTTTACCAAATCGTTTCACGACTATAAAATTTTGCTTTCCTCGTCAAAAATGTACGGAATTTTAAGAGAGCAACGTTCTATAAAGATTGAAGTTGAAATAGATTTGTCTCAAAAGATAGAAAGTGAAAAAATCTTTATTAGGAATTTTGAGTATCGCACATGAACAATACAGTTCCAAAATTACATACTTATTTTTTTATTGGAATAAAATCATATAATAAACGACAGCAAGCTCAACTATACCACCGAAGAGAAAAACGCGGAGAATTCACAGCCTTTGGCTTTGCATTACCGTAAATACATTCTCGCTTGCCCACTTCCAAGAAGAAGGGCGCGAGCAAAGCACTTCCATGGTTCTCACAAAGTAATTGCATCGAAAATGCATAGTCGCAATGTTTCCGACTCACAGGCCTGAGCGCGTGCTTTTACAAATAACCCTTATTACAATGTGCGTACAACGTACAGGGATCAGAAAGCCATTTTAGCGCGCGCGTGCATAAACAACGCGCACGCCTTAATAGAAGGCGGAAGGTACACGTTGGCATGTGCCCGTTGTAAAGCTTCGCGTCGGATTGCGATCGAAGAAGTAAGAAATAACTCTCTGGAAAGAAACCGAACTTATAAATTTTTATATTTAGTGTATGTTTAATATCACTAGATAGTACCCTAGTAGAAATAAGAGCATTTTAAATGGTATTCAAAGTAGTTTACGCGCTGTACTAATGTTAGAAAAATGTAATCCTGAAAAATGACCAAAAAATAGACCGTAAGAAATCACCAAATTTAATAAAAATTTTTTTCAATTAAATTATAAGTAAAAAATTAAATTATATTAAGTAGAATTGTTTGCATTGTCCAATTTTATCTGAACCTGATTTATTAAAGTTTTTAACCCTATTCTTCCATCTTTTAATTTGAGATTTACAATTACATAAAGCAATGTACGAGTCAGACTTAAAAAGCAGCGGTAAACGTGCACAAAAGTTTCGGTACATAAAAATGTACAATAAGCGTTTCAGATTCATTTTCATATTCATATTCCATTTGAATGCATGGTCATTTTACTCAAACCAGAAAACTGTGGTAAAATTACTTTAAAAAACTTTACATTTAGACATGGTAGTCCAGAGATTTCGCCAATATTTGGCCACCTGTCTAATGGAATTGGCCAATTTCTGTTCGAAAAATCGAATCAAATTCTACCAGGATAGGAATTTATTTAAAAACTACTACTGCTGCTTCCAAAGTTATCGGGTTTATTCGTTATTAATAATGATTTATTTGTAAGTAAATATTCAACTGTTATAATGTTCTTTTAATAAATATATGTATAAAATTTAATAGGTGTTATGAATTAAAATATTTCTACTACATTTTATTCATCCTCTGGTAGAAAATTAAGCGTTTTTACTAGTTACAGATTTAAGTGATAGTTAAATTTATTTTATTAGATTTGCGGCTAAAAAATGGCTATTTTAAGTCTGAATTTTTTTCGCTGTGACTTTATAATTATTCTTTGGAGAGAAATCGACGCCTCCTATGCATATAATTCTATCTCAAATTAGCATTCAATAAGATTCTAACTCAAAACCGCGTAGAATATAATTTTAATTCAACACATCGTGCAAGATGATTGTAATTTTAAAGCGCGTGCAATATAATTCTTATTCAAACTTATATGTTAGATAATTTTTATTCGAGTTTTCATGTAATATAATTCCATTTGAAAATTGAATACAAAATAATTCTAATTTAGCTCGCGTTCAATATAATTCTAACTCAACACATCGTGCAAGATGATTCTAATTCACAAGTATGTCTAGGATGATTCTAATTTAAAAGCACGTGCAATATACTTCTAACTCAAACATATCTATTAGATAATTCATATTGGAGTTTTCATGCAATATAATTACATCTAGAAATTGAACGCAAGATGAGATATAGATTTGGCACTTAGTGTCCTACAGCTAATGTGCATTTTTAGGAGCCTTGTACTGTGAATAAAGCAGGTAGTATAGCCCGGTACGGGACAATTCGTTACTGATGAGTTACAACGGTGATAAATAGAATCGTATTATTCAACTATCATCTATGCAGTAAAATATCGGGCTCCAAATTAACACTCAAATGAGTCTGGATTAAAAAACTAAAATAATTACAGTATTGGTCACTTGATTTTTCATTGGGTGCACAGTGAAAAATCAAGTGATAAATGCGGAATTGGGAATTTTATACGCAACAAAATTAACACTCACTGTAATTTTTTTAGTTTGTTAATCCAGTATTAAATTGAGTGTTAAAAAATTGGAATTTACAATAAGATTTAACATGCAAAAAATTAACACTCAAATAAACGGTCATTTAATACACTGAAATTTTTACTCTCATTATTTTTACTTCATAAGCTAAGTATTTACTCACATTTACCCTCGTTCTACAGATATTAAGAGCGAAATGTATACTCATAATCTGAGTGCTTAATCATCAGTTCCGAATTTAGCACTCATTTGAGTGTTAATTCGGAACCCAATATTTTACTGAATAGATGATAGTTGAATAATACGATTCTATTTATCACGTTTTAGAACGGATTATGAAGAAGAAGAAAATTGAAATAAAGAAGAATTTTTATTGCATTACTTATATGACAATGAATGCAGATTAGTTACGCTCCAATGCATTGGCAGCAGTTATTTTTGTTATATTTGTATAATTTATGTCGTTATACCATTGTAACTCATCAGTAACGTATTGCCCCGTACCGGGCTACACTACCTGCTTTATTCACAGTACAAGACTCCTAAAAATGCACATTAGCTGTGGGATACTCAGTGCCAAATCTATATCTCATCTTGCATTCAATTTCTAGATGTAATTATATTGAATGAAAACTCCAATATGAATTATCTAACAGATATGTTTGAATAAGAATTATATTGCACGCGCTTTTAAACTACAATCATCTTGCACGATGTGATGAATTAAAATTATATTCTACGTGGTTTTGAGTTAGAATCTTATTGAATGCTAATTTGAGATAGAATTATATGCATAGGAGGCGTCGAAATGTCACAGAGTTGAACCATTTAATGATTTTCCTATAAGTGTTAGATCCAATGCATTTATTGTATCTTGAATGGTCATATTATAATAATTTCTAGAATATTTATGATCATAATTAATTACCAGAAAATCATTATATTAGACAAACTGGTGCGTTGAACGCCGTGATTCTTTCCATGAACTATACATAAGAGCTATCAATAAAAAGGTGGCCTTTTTAGAGAGATTCTTTTAGTTATTATATGAAATTAAAGTTAAGACTCAATTAGCTATTCCATTGACAAATTAACCGGTTAAAATTTTTACCAGAGTCTCTAGGCAAAATTTGATTACTTAATAAATTACAAACTTCAATTTAAAGCTAGGTGTAAAATGTGTAAATACTTTTTATACCTTGTTAGTTTTCTAATCTATTTAATCTAACTACTATATTATATTAGTTATCGCAGGAATCACACATTTACACACATTGCAATCAGAAGATCCAGTTATAATTCCTGTTAATTTTTAAGAAAACTTTTTAATGCTCACTATAGATTAGTAGCAAGCTGGATAAGATTAAATTATTAAATTTCTTATCCTTTATAAATGTTAGTTTTATAAACCATCAATTGATTGCTACAAACTGCAACCTTACATTAATCATTATTATCGAAGTTTGAAAGCTAAAACCATTATTTTACTTAGTTTATATACATTTAATTACTGTTATTTTAGATAATAAAATGAACTAAGCCAAATTGTACAAAAATAAACTTAAAAGTCGGTTCAATATTCCATTTAATATTAAGAATTTAATTATAATTCGAGTTATTAAAATTTTGATTACTTTAAATAGCAAAAAGTTACTTAACAAATTATGAAGCGCTTGAACAACTCTGATCAGATCTAGATTAAGCGATCTTTCCTCGCTTATTATCGTTTTTGTTTGCAGGCCCAGTTTGAATATTGTTCTAAACAGAAAATAAAAATTGAAAACCATTTCTAATTGGCACTATTTAAGAGGTAAAGTCAGATCTTACCAATTGAAAAAAAATTAAGGAATCTTTATTTGTTTAAACAAAGCTTTACAATAAATATAAGTGAAAATTTCGACAATAAATTTTTGAAAGTTTATTATGTTATTTTTTGATAACTTTTTGAGTATCTATAAAATTTTAATTAATATTATAGATTATAGATAGTTGAATATACATTGAAATTTCTTTAATTTTGCATAAAGTAGTACTTGGTGCAATTGCGTTAGAAATAGACAGTAAAAGCTATTAAAAAACGAAGAATACCCTGGTAGAGATGGAAAACATTAAATATCTATTTATAAGGTATTTTCAAAAATTTTACGTATAAAATAGGTA
>JAWWML010012151.1:0-27628 GCA_035047165.1 Ormyrus rosae | reverse complement strand
CTCCTGGCTTAACCTGGGATGCTATGCTAAAATATACTAAAGTTCAGCTCGAACTGATTACAGACATAGATATACTGATGGGCATTCTATAAATACTTATATAAGCCTCAAAAAAATTAAAAGATATTTGAGTAGGTAAAAAAAAAATCAATGATAAAGAAATTCAGAAAATAATATTATTTCAATCAGTGCAAGAAATTTGAACGGCACCTGCACTCTCCCACAAAAAAAGTCACGTGCGCTCTCTCAAAAAATCACTCCGCCAAAAAGTAGGCATAGCAGTTCCCTCTCAAAAAAAAAAAATCAGGGGTGAAAAGCCTGGGAGGAACCATCAACAAAAAGCTTGGGAGGGTTCTAGGCCAGTGGCCCAGAACCCTCCCAGACTAGCCTGGGAGGATTCTGGGACAGTGGCCCAAAACCCTCCCAGCTTACCTACTATTAGTGTTACTTTATTGTTATTTAATTTACCGATTGCAGAAGACTTAAAGAAGAAGGTCAAGAAAATCATCTGAACTTAAATTTCTAGTTTAAAGATCATTGACAGCGACTAATATCTTCATGGAAAATAAAATGCAAACCTTTCTAGCTGTAATTGCTTTTCAGGAATTTTTAAAAGATTTACACAGCTTACAAAGTTTAATCATTTTGGTAGCACAATAATGGCTTTAAGTAATTCAGTTGAATTATTCTAAATATTGCCGTCTGAAAATACTGATAACATGCACAATGCTGCATGTGGATACAAAGTTGCAAAAGTGATGTATGTAATAAGTATCGACGAAAAAGTTATTCAAAGCCACTCAAAAAACGTCTGGAAAATGTTAAACGCCAAAACAATTAAAAACATGCAGTTTCGCTGCATCAGTACATGCAGTTATAAAAAATCTAGATGTATGATCGGTAAAATAGTTAAATCTGGTATATCAACTCAAGTTTATTTGCAGCAAAATTTTCAAAATAGAGTGGCCTTAATAGAATAATTTTTCAGAGAGTATTAACGGCAAAGCAAGAATTATTACAAATAAAAAAGGTTTACAAAAGATTTACGAATTGTTTTAAAATGTTACTGTCATAAACTTTGTGACCGAACAGCGATCAGTTCTGCACAATGTTTAAATTGATAAGTATATAGTCAAAGTCGTTAATTTGTACGCCGCAACAGCTCGGAAGTGAGTGAGCTCTCGAAAAGTCCCCCTCTCCGCCTTCGCTCCCTTCTTTCGTTTAACAATTAGTTTGATTAGAGGGCTTTAGCGAAAAAATCTCTTCTACTCAAAATTGTAAAAATTAGCGCGTTTCGCGAATTCGCGAGGAGTATTCGAATAAAGATCAAATTGAGTATCACTTACATGGAAGCACACCCCTTGTTTGCAGGAGGCAAACATCCTCAAGGACACGTAACTTTAAAAAAAATAATGAAATTGTGGATGTCAATTGATCAAAGTTCTCTTATATAAAAATTCCACGCAACATTATCGGTCTCCAACTGAGGATATCGATGATCTTATTTTTTTTATTTTAAATGGAAGGGAATGGACAAACACAAATAATGAACAGGAAACATAAGACAAAAAAATGATGAATACCTACTGTTTATTTATAAATCTAATTTCACCAGAAAATAATAGGTATATTCAATAAAAAATAATTTGTAAGTACTGTTTTTTAATAAAATTTTATTTATTTTAAATTTATATTTAGATATGGGTAACGATATATCATTAATATATAAATACTGTTAATAGGGGTTATATAAATATCATAAAAAGTTCATGTCAAAAGTTCCTGTCAAAGTTAAAATCCAGAACAGTTCATGAGCAAAGTATACAAAAGAATTCAGAACAAACGTATATTTACATAAAAAAAATTATTAAGAATGTTCTGCAATACAAAATGTTTGTGTCTTCATCTGCAAGCGCAAACGCTTTCCTGCTGCTATCATTAAAAACTGAAAAATGTTAATTATATAAATTTCGCAGTTACGTAGCATGGCAGTACATGTAATCTACGAGCGTATACTGTACAGTAACTACAATTTGCTTAATGCTGATTTTCGTTACATTTATGCATAATCTAAATATTTTTTTTTTCTTACGGACGGACACGTAACGATTTACTCTATTAAAGTAGATTATTTATACAAGTCGTTTTTATATGTTATTTTTTGGACTTATTTAGAATAAGTATGGATTTACAACAAAATAATTGAATATTAAACTTTTAACGTATTAATAAAAGTATAACATATCAAAATAAAGCTTCAAAATTAATACAGAATATTGCTAAAAGAATTGGTACTGATCAAGGGATATATATGAATAATCAAATATATTTATAATTTAACCATAAACTTTTCTTTTCTCGTATCCCTTTTGATAAAATTTCAAACCTGTGTATAAATTTTTATCCCGTTTAATCGAATAAAAGAGCTAAGCTGACAATATATATTATACATAGATTTTGCTGCAAATCCACAGATCGCAACTATATACTCGTTTGAAAAAAATAAACGCAACGAGATGGACGGATATAAGTTTCTGCCTTTGGTAAGTCTGAATAAATTTCATCATGTCGGCGGTGTGCTGCTGTCGGAGCGCAATTGCGTGGGTGCCGCTTCGCTGTAGGCAATGTCGAAGACGCTCTTTTTGTCGAGAAGCTGCTGGTGTCTGAGTCGAGTGCCACCCTGCAGTGACACGGCTATTCCAGAGTCCAGGTCGTCCTCCACTCGCCTGCCGTCCGACGAATCGTCCTGGCAAATTTTAAATGCGTCTTTGTTTGTTAAACTTTTGTTAGAGTGAAAAAATTCTTTTTGTTTAAAGTATGAATAATTGGAAATAACGTTCGTTAAAGTTTGTGTTAGAGGACGCTTCGAAAATTTTTTGTATTTCTTTCATAGGGGCTGCAACGAGAAGAGAAAGTCAAAAAACAATAGAAATTATGTAAAATACAAATAAAAGAATTGGTTATCGATTGTCCTGCAACTTATATTGGCATGATCAAAAGAAAATTATTTTTAAAAAATGCTCTTTTGAACATAAAAGAGCAATAGATGTAAACTCATAAAGCTCAGCTTTGGCGGCACGTATACAACGGAACATAATATGGATATATGGTAGAATAGTATCAAAATCATTGATAAGGCAAGTAGCTACTTTAAACGCAGTTTTTCTGAAAAGCTAAATATCAATTATTATCGTATCATCACTCTTAATAAGATAAAACACAATTTTTAAAGAATGCCTTTAAAAGTCTTTAAATATTAAAAAAAACAGAACAAATAATTTAAATTAGTTATTCATTGCCATATATTTACAGAATTTATTTTCACTATGCCCCCCCTTTCGATCTTTTTTGTTTGTTCTTACGTTCATTTTACTTTTCCGGCTCTTTTAATTTTTGACATAGACCCAACGGTTGCCTACAATCGCCATGGTTGACATTGAGTTGTTCCTATGCGAGTTTTTTGTTACTGCGTTTATTTTTTAACGCTTATGACATATAACGCTCTCTCTCTCTCTCAGCTTTTTCTGAGTTTGCATTTTTGGGAATTTTTTATATCCGACATGTGAATTAAAAGCAGAATGTTTTATATAGTATTAATTAATAGATAATCAATTCTCCTTTCTATTCTGCTTCTTTTAAATTATTCTTAAGATTCTTTTACTTATATTTTACATATTTTTTATTGTTTTTTGGCGCCTTTTCTTGTTATAACCCTGATGAAGGAAATGCAAAAAATTTCCGAAACGTTTTGGCACAATAAAAAACATCTTGCAAATTTGGTTCGTCTTGGGTCCGCTTTTATAAATCTTCACTTTTTTATAAACCGTTTTTGTAAAAGACCTTCGCTAACATAAAAAAAAAAGTCTTCTAATTATATTTTTCACTCTCGGATTACTGAACATTATTTCAATTTAAAAAAATCTTTTAGTTCCTCACAGCACCGATTGTAACTATAGATACCCGCGTGAAAATATTATATAAGATCTCATATGAGATCTAATGTGAGATCTAATTGGACATCCCACATAGATCTCATATGAATCTCATATAAATCTTATATAGATCTCATATAGATCTTACAACGATTTTCAGCCGTGATCTCATTGAGATCTCATACAATATTTTCACGCGGGTAGGGATAAGTTCGGAAAAATACAGCTGTTGCAAAGAAAATCAAAGATCCTCCCCTCGAAAAAGCGCGAGCGTACCTCATCGCAAAACTACAATATCTCACCTGGAAGTGCTCGGGCGAGGGGTGGGGCGGCGGCGGCGGCGGGTGCAGGTAGAAGGGCAGCGCCGGCTGCGGCACCAGCTTCTCGTACTTGTACTCGGAGTGCTGAGTCAGGTGGTGCCTGGGCTCGATCTGCAGCAGCGCCGCCGTCTGCTGCTCCGGGCAGGGGGGCGGCGGCTTCTCGGGCGCGAAGATCTGCACCGGCAGCTCCTCGTCGCGCGCCGCGCCCTCCTTGCGCCGCAGCTTCCTCCCCTGGCGCACGATCGCCTTCAGCTGCTCCGACTCGACGTTGACCAGCGGCCGGATTCGCAGCCGGGTGACTTTAGTGCTCGGGCCCGCCTCCGACGACGATTTCGCGCGCTCCCGAGAGCCCGAGGTCTGACGGAATTTCAAACGGTGGCAGATCAAAGTGTTTAATGTGCTTTTTTTTAAATGATAAAATTAAGGAGGGTCTTGCACGAAACAACTGATGGGGGAAATCGGTGTAACTTGTAGAAACTATTAATTATTGATAGCTTAAACCAATTGACACGAAAATGAAGCACTTCGCCGAACAAATAAGTTAAAAAAATAGATTTCAAATTTACAATTTTAACACACCTCTTATGGGTACAATTCTTTTTTTCAACGGAAGTTATTAGTTTTTTTTTCCTGAAAAAACGGGATATATAAACCAAAAACGAACTAATAAAGAAGTGATTCATAACGTTTCTAATGATACCAAAAAAAAAATACATTCTGCCGACAATTTATGTGAGAAATTTATTTGAGAAAATTACCGAGGACACCGCACCGATATATACAGATATACACACGCCTCTTCAAACTTGCGATGTTGCCAAATGTTTACATTTGACGTTAATCAAGTTAATGTTTTGTAATTGATATTATTATAATAAATAGCATTATAAATTAGGTTAATATATCTTAAAAACAAGCTCTTAATTTCAATTACAACGCTTTCTAAGTTCTGTAAGTATTAATAATAATTTATTCAATGAGTCTCTGTTGACTAGAGAGTCGTGCAAGACCCTCCTTAAATCAGAATTTTTTACCCTTTCAGAAGGTTATGCCTAATAACAAGTTAAGTGGTCAAATTTTTAAGCCCATTGTAATACTGAATATTGGGATGACCAAGTTTTAATTAGATTATTGTATTCTCAGGTGTAGACCGAGTATCCAACATTGAAATAATGAATTTCAATTAAAAAATTTGAATGGTCAGGATCATATAAGATTGAACTTCATAATTTACAAAATAAATTGTAAGTAATTACGCGCTAAAACTGTTTATTAGATCCGAAAAATTTGAGATTAGTTCTAAAATAAATATGATTTTTTACTAAAATAAAAATTAAGTTTTATGAGTCCGTTGAAGTTGCAAGAGAGTTAGTGATAAACAATTTTGAGGACGGAAACTCTATTTCATTTCTCTAAACCCCATTCTAAGCCAGAAAATATAATATTTTTACTTGACCGTATTCTGAGCCTGAGAAGGTCTAACATCATTTTGAAATGAGTATTTATTTGAAAATTTATCTATAGTAAACTTTAGATATTACACTACGAGAAAAACAAAAATTAAAAAATAGTTAAGAGAAAATTGTTAACAAAAGTAATAAAAAATATTTCCACAAATGGCACAAATTTATTAGTTTCTAAGTTTATTTTAGTTTATTTTATTTTAGTTTATTTTAGTTTGTAAGTTTTGATTTATATCGAGCCGGACCAGCGAACAGGAATACTTCCTCTGCTGGGTTACTCTACTTGTAGCGTAACGTATTCTTACTCTGGTTAATAAACAAATAAATAAATTGGGCCTTACGTGGAACTGATGGTCCTATTGGGACTTTTAAACTATATATTTTCCTTAAAAATTAACCATTGTCGTTCTTACAATAAATTCTGACTACTAAATTAGCATTGAAGAGACCTTTCTCGAGCCGTTCTGAGAAATGAAAAAAGAAATTACTAACGGCCATATCGGTGTCTAATAAAATCGAAGTCTTGACCAGAAAACCCTTTCAAATATTTCTTCTAGATATTAAGTATAATTATATATCACCGCAATATCTTTTTTTACCCCGTAGGTTATTTTGACAAAACAAAACTTTGTTGTACGAAAATTTGTTCATCAATCGAAATATACCTTCGTTTTGTCATCGCGCTGGTCCTTCTCCTCCGCGGACTTGGCCTTCCTCGATTTCCCGGTCTGTCTCTTGACCCACTTGGGCTTGAGCTGCTCTTCCTCCGCCTCCTTCTTCTCGCGACGCTTCCTCTCCATCTCGGCGCGCTTCTGCTGGTACCAAGCCATGTAACGCGATCGCGCATTCGCCACCTCGGGATCCTTGCCGTAGTCGATTATCCTCGGCGCCGCGACGGCCTCGTCCCTCGCCTCCCTCGCCGGCGAGGCTCCGCCGCGCTTCTCCACCGTCGGCGACGTCGCCTCCTCCTTCGACTGGCGGCAGTGGTGGCTCACGTGCAGCTTCAGGTGCCTCGAGCGAATTTCCTTGCGCTGCTCGCTGCTCGTCGTCGTCGTCGTCGTGCTGGTCGAAGTGGTCACCGTCGACTTCGGAGCGCGATCTTCCGAACGGGTTTGGCTCTTTTTGCCGTCGGGCTTTTCTCGCCGCGGGGACGCTTTGCGGGACTCCGCGTGACGAGCGAGGTGCTCCGTTCGGAGATGCTGCTGCTGCTCTTTCCTTTTTACGGAGACGATCACTGGACGAGTTCTCGATGCTTCCTGGGTTGATCCTGCTTTTGGTGATTTACTGTCCGAACCCTAACACAAATAGAAAAGCAAAATGTTGTCAAGTGCATTTCAATTAAAATCAAGGCAGTAAATCGCTTCGATTCATATATTAAACTTTTAAAAATATACGCGGCCAATAAGATTTGTGAAACTTTATTTTAAAAATTATTATATTTATTTAAAATTGACAAAAAATACGTTAGACACAATTTTACTTTTCGAACCTTAACGAATAGATTCGCTCGAAAGCAGTATACAAACCGGCGGTATTTTCATCCCGGGCTGTCCCATCGATTTGTGCTCGGAACCCTTGGGGCTTTTCCCCGAGGGCGACTTGAGCACTTTCGCTTGATCGAGCCTGGGCTTTCCCGCGGAGATTTCCGGCTTATCCGCCGGCGGCGACTCGAAAATCGCCGCGACGCTCGGCTGCTGCTGCTGCTGCTTATCGACTTTCCGAAGCGGATCCGCCGCCTCGGAGCTCCACCTCTGCCTCGGCGGCTTCCAGCTTTTCGCGAGCTGCTCCTCCTCCCCCGCCGAGGAAGCCGAGTGCCTCGGCGTGCCGTAGGGTTTACCGGCGCGAAGCGCCGTCTTCGACGAGATGTCGCTCGCGCTCGACGAGTCATCGTCCGAGCTGTCGCCCGTCGTGGACGCACAGATCGAGATGCTGGGCTGCGGCCTCTGATCTCTCTCGTCGCTTCCCTCCTTGCCTTTTTTCATCTCGGAGTCTTTGGCCGCTGATGGTTTAGCTCGAGGAGCAGTTGCGTTCGCTTTTTCTATTTTTAGGATCTCCTTGGTTACTTCCTTCACGTATGCACTGCTCAAAGTTAATTGCTCTTCTCTTGTGCTGCTCGTGTACGCTCCGCTTTCGCTTTCCGTAGTTTCGGTAGCTGTTTCGATATATGGCCCTTCTGTTTTTCTCTCTTCTTCGTTTTTCATTTCGGTTGGAAGACTTGAAGACTTTGGTTGAGACGCGACAGTTTCTTTATCACTTAAACCTACTTTAACATCTTTCTTGTCCTCCACTGTATGGATACTCGAGCTTTTTGCTACTTCAGCATCTGAAGGAATATCTTTTTTATCTGCGGATAGTTCCTTCGATTCGCTTATTTCTTGATTATTTGTTGCTGCTGGCTGATCGATTATGTCAGACAAATACGCTGTGGTTTTATGAAATTTTTCTTCCACGCTCTTCTGCGATTTGATTATTTCATTTTTACTACCTTTGGTTTTATCGATTTCGTCCGAGGCATTTTCTTTAATTAATGTAAGCTCGTCAGGTACTTTCCCTTTATCAATTTTACCGACTATACTTTCTTTAGTTTTCTCAATTTCTTTTGTTACGCTCTCCGTACTTTTGTCAATATTGTCTGAAACAACATTTTTGGATTCACTGATTTTATCAGAAGCAATATTTTTTAAATCCTCAAACTTCTCAGATATAGTATTTGCAGTTCCACTGAATTTACTCGAAATATGATTTTTGGTTTCATCAATTTTATCAGATATCGATTGGTTAGTTCCATGAATTTCGTCAGATACAAACTTTTGCGCGCTCTCTATTTTATCCGATACGTCTTCTTTCGTTTCATCAAATTTATCAGTGACCATTTTTTTAGTTTCGTCTATTTCATCTGATATTGCTTTCTTGGTTTCTCTTATTTTATTGCATACTTCGGCTTTTGTCTCACTAACTTCATCAGTTGCACCTTTCTTCACTTCATTAATTTCGTCAGATATTTTAGAATCTGTTTCATTCACTTTGCCCGATAAATTTTTAATTGATTCGTCAACTTTTTCACTTACATCGTCTTTCTTTTTATCAAGCTGATCAATCTTATCGGATATAATTTTCTTTGTTCCATCTATTTTATCTATTATGTTTTTCTTAGCTTCTCCGATTTTATCTGCCACATTTTCCTTCGTTTCGATCATTTTATCAGATATTATTTTAACGCTTTCATCAATTTTTTCTTTTACCGTCTTCTTAGTTTCTTCAACTTTTTCAGTTACGCTTTCCTTAGTTTCTTTCATGGCATCACTAACATCCTTTTCAGTTTCGTCAATCTGATCAGAAATATCTTGTTTAGTTTCTAGAAGTTCATCTGTAACAGATTTTTTAGTTTCATCCGCTTTATTGGATATAACTTGTTTAATTTCGTTAATCCCATCAGATACAGATTTCTTTGTTTCATCTACTTTGTCATTTATAATATTTTTAGTTTCGTTAATTTCATCAATCACAGATTCCTTTTTCTCATCTGCTTTGTCGGATATAATATTTTTCATTTCATTGATCTGATTAGTCATGGATTTCTTTGTTTCATCTACTTTGTCAGATATAATATGTTTAGTTTTGTTAACTTCATCAGTCATGGATTTCGTTGTTTCACTTACTTTGTCAGATATAACTTTTTGAGTTTCGGAAACCGGATCAGTCATGGATTTTTGGGTTTCATCTATTTTATCGAATATAACTTTTTTAGTTTCGGAAACCTCATCAGTCATAGACTTCTTTGTTTCATCTATTTTGCCGGATACAATACTTTTAATTTCGTCAACGTCATCAGTTACAGATTTTTTTGTTTCATCGACTTCATCTGATATTACTTTTTTAGTTTCGGTGACCTCATCAGTCATGGATTTCTTTATTTCATCTACTTTATTAGATGTAACAGTTTTCGTTTCCTTCATTTTATCAGATATCATCATCTTTATGTCATCATCTTCACTATTACTTGTACTCTGTTTCATTCTAAAACTATCATTTTCTTTTTTTATATCAAGTTCTTGGGATTTTACGTGTTTAGATTCTGCCAATATTGTTTCCTCTTCTTGAGTTTTGTCTGCAGCTGCAACAGTTTTCTTATTTTCAATAACAATAAATGAAATAGCTTCGTCCGACTTCTTAGTTTTTGTCGAAGAACTACTTTCAGTAGATTTTGATTTTTCTTTTAAATTTTTGAGCTTTTCTCTTTTCTCTTTACTATCTACAGATTTTAACTTAGTTTCCTTTTCGGCATCTTTGGTTTTATCACTTCCTTGTTTAGAAAGATTCACCGAATGACTTCGTTGATCAGATGATTGAGCTTTCAGCTCTTCCTTTACTTTCTTTGTTCCTGTTTCCTTTTTATCCTTGGATTCTTCCGATTTCTTAATATTCAAAGCATCTTTGGCTGCTTGAGTTAAAGATGAAATTTCTTTCTGCACAGCTCCTTTTACATCCTTAACTAACTTGTCGATGTCTATTCCCATCGATTCTCTACTCGTAGAAGATTTAGTAACTCGATTCGATTTTTCTCCATCGGATGAGGCCGATTTCATTTGATGTACGCTTTCTTTACTCTTCAACGGTGAAGTTAACTTACTCTCATCGCTCGTTAAAGATTTAGCTTTGTCAACCTTTTCTTCTTTCTTCTGTTTTCGCTGCACTCTCTCGTCAACTGTTTTTGACTTCAGGGAAGATGTTAGTTTTCGTTTTATACCTACAATACCGCCTCCCTTCGCTTTCGTTACAACTTTTTGACTTTGCGCCTTCTTCTTTTCCTGCTCCTGAAGCTTTCTGCCTTTTTCGATTTCTTGCTGCTTGCCAGAGTCTTTACCAGAACTCGAAGTAGAATCAGTTTTCAAAGACGAGTTCGGTTCGGAAGACGAGCTATCTTTTGCTTTGTTTATTTTACACTCACTGTCCTCGGATTTTTCTATCTTTTCGTTGCTCGACTTGGTATCGGAACACTCTAGATGTGTTTGCCTTCTTAATTTTGATTGACTTCTTGTTTGCAGTTTTGTCTTCTCGCACTGCACGATACTTTCGTTCACATTCGACGTGTCTGTCTTTGGCTTGTCAGAATCTTCGAGATCCGAACTGCTGATATTCCGATGCTGCTTAGTTTTTGTCTCTTCTTCGCTGGTCTTCGTTCTCTGCTCTACAGTAATTTTTGTAGGGCTGGTTTCTCTTGACAAGCTTTTCTTGGATTTCTTCACAGTGACCTCGCATTTTTTCGAGACACCGTAAGTAGCTCCGTCGTCGTCCTCGGATTCCTTGTCCCCCTTACTGCCATCCTCCTTTTTCAACATTTTTAATTTCTTATCTCCAAATTCGCGAATCTTCTGTTGGAAACTGCTAATCTCCCGTTCCAGGACTCGGAAACTCGGCTCCATGAAGTGGCTCTTTTCCGATTCCACCTTCTTCTCGAGCTTTTTCCTAGGTAGCTTTTCTATCTTCTTTCTAATTTTACCTTTCGTCGCTGCGCCCCGCTCCTTCGTTTCCGGCGAGGGCGTCGTCGAATCGCCGTCTACTTTCGTCGATTCTTTGACCTTCTTCCTGTTCTGGCTCATGCAAACGATTTTGCTTGAAGTTACTTTATGCGTCTTATTCGCTTTGCGATTCTCCGGGATTCGATCGTCCTCGTCCTCCTCCTCGTCGTGAGAACCGCCCGATTCGCCGGATTTTAGCGAGTTTGTGATTTCCTTCAGAACGTCCGGCGAGATCGAGACCTTCCGACTTTCCGACACCTCGATCTTCGTTCTCGTCGGGGTGGCTTTTTTAGTTCCGCTCTGAGCCCGACTCTCTTCTGGTATTGGTGTCCTGACCCAGATAGTCTTCGTTTTCTTAAAATCCTCTTTCGTTTCGAATTTTCCCTTCAGCTTAGATTTTCGACGTAAGCGCGGATCTTCTTCTGATTCTTCATTGTCACTGCGACTTCGTGAGACGAATTCCGTCTGCGTCGCCGCCGTTCTGTCAGTTTGCGTGGCAATGGCTACTTGTCCTAAAATAAAATCGTTTTTTAATCACGTAACCTGTACACAAAGATCTGATTTTCTTACTTTTTAGAAAGATAACATTTTTTTTAAATTCTATTTTAAAATTTGTAATTTTAATTATTAAAATTGAGATTTTAAGTTTATACTGTTTAAAACGATTTTTTTTAAATACATAAAGCAAGATTTGTGCTTTAGCTAATTCTACTGCATGAGTACATGAAAATGAGTACATAAACTGGCAGCCGCAGCTCTGACTGTATATCCTAAGTGTACTCGAAAGGTAAGAGCACAGAAGCTGTAAATTTAATAAATACAAGTATGTTGTATCTAACATTTTTACAATAATCCTTTACTTTTCTAAATAATTACGGTTTAACGAAGGTTTTTTTTTTTTTTGAAACTAAATTTAAAAAAAAATATATTCAGTAGAATATAATATTTCGTAAGGCCAAAGAAGAGCAAAAAAAGTAAAGAGCAAACACCGTACCTGGAAGACTTTGAGTTTCAAGGAAGCTCGCATTATCGAGCTGGGGCACATTCAATCCGCGCGCCTCCTTCTCGAGCAGGAGCCTCGTTAGGAGGGCATTCTGCCTCATCAGCTCGGCGTCGTGCAGAGCGTAAGACGCGTTTTCCGCGCTCCTCGTCGCCTCCCCGGCCGCCGTCGCTTCCGCGTCTCTTACGGATGCCCTCGGGACCCCCTTGCTCCTGTACGTCGAGCCGTCGGCGCCCTCCTCGTCTTTGGATTTGTAATTGCGCTCGATGATCAGACGCTGAATGTCCGCCGCGTTCAACTGCGCACGCAATTACGAGTCGAGATGTATACTTGGAGCTGGTAATTTCGACGGGTGCGAGGGTCGAGGGGTAGTAAATTGTAGAAAGTGCGAGGTCTGTTTATTTTGTGATTTTTTTTTGTTTTAGTTTTTTAAAGTATTTTTTATCTGAATGACTAACATTATAAAGTAAAAACTTAAGTTGAGGAACAAAATAAGAGAAGTAAATTTCGGTTTTGTAAGCGATCGAAAAGCGGTTAAAACTTTTAAATTCTATACATTCTCTGTATATTTTCTTGCTAAAACTGAATATTTGATTCGGAACTTTAAAAAAAACTTTATAAAATTGCTTTTATTTTAAATGCAATATAATTCAATACAGAAACAGTTTACTTACTTAAAAATGAGAATTGTATATTGAAACTTTATATTAAATGAATATTCTTTGTTATGACAACTTTAATTTTGAGATTAGAAAATTGGATATAATTAAAACACTATTCATTAGCACCTTAATTGTTACTTAAAAAATGCTTCATTAGTTAAAAATTGATTGTCAAAAATATAACAAAAAAATTTATTCACAAGTTTAAAGTTAAGTTTTCAGTACCGTTAAGTTTCAAATCGATCAGAGGGAGGCATTTAAATTTTCACATCAAATTTTAACTATACCTTTCCAAGTGATACAAAAAAAAACTATTTTTAGATTATTTTACAAATAAAATTTGTGCAATTATATTCGATATACCATCTGCTCCTGTTGATGCTGCCTCTGATTATAGTTGGGTTGACGTTGCAGCTCCAGTCTCTCCGGTATAATCAGAATTTCCGTCGGTCCATTGAGCCTCTGATGGGACTCCATGCTCCTCTCTACGTCCGCCTCGTGCAAGCTTTCGTGAAAACTGTCTCGAAGATCCTGGCTTCGCCGGAGCTTTTGATCCTCGATAAATCGCTGCAGCAGGATGTCCTTGCCGTTCGCGTGATAGAGTTCCTTCTGGGAAAGAAAAATTCATTTCGTGCTCTCTTTTATTCGGCAATTCCAATGTCAGACTTTGGGATCAAATCTAAGAAGGGCGTAAGGATTTCGACCCTTATTACATTGAAATATAAAGTAAAGTTGACGCGCTTAAGCCAATTTATAGTATAATATATAGATTTGCTTTAAATTATTTCGTTAAATGTTAGAGTATAAAAATTATAAAAATTTGCTTTTCATTTTGATCACAAGCCGGTTTTATTATTAAAATAAAAGCCAAATTTTTATAGCAGAAAAAAGTATTGGCATTATTTTTACCTGAATAATACAATGGGTTACTAAAAAAAAACTTCTTAAATTTCTTTAAACTGACTAAGTTTGTACATAATAGTAATAGATATAATTAATCTATTATGAACATTTCTCAAAGTTTTGTTTAACTGTTAGACAGATAAAAAATTATAAATTACCAAGTTTTAAGTGTTTGTGACACACATTTTAAAATATTCTTTTAATAATATTAGCAAATTCAGATCCAATTTTTAATTAAATTAATTGCAAATTTAAATCATTAAAAGATAGTTAAAAGAATGAATTGTAAAGCAGGTGATTACCTGCCCCGTATTAATCATATGGGCCCGTTTTCGCGATCTGTCGGACCGTGTAAACCATCAATTTATCAATATTAAAATCGTAAAAATTTAATGTTTAACTACTGGAGTATTTAGTACTAAGTACCGCATTGATGCTTCGACCAATAACGTATCAATTTATTAATAAAAATATTACAAGTTAATGCATTCGGCGACTCGGCGCGATAATTTTCTTATGTAATGTAATTTTATATTATTAATCTGGATTCAATAAATAAATAAATAAAATTAAAAAATGTATGAGAATGGCATTGCCATTAGTATACCAACCTCTATTAAGTATTAATACTTTTTATTACAGTCAATAACTCGATTGCACATTCCTTTACTAAATATGTAAAAGTATAAATATACGAATTAAAACAATACGTACCGCCCGATCCCGATCTTCAATGTCTCCTCTCGTGACCAGCCTGAGGACCTCGGCATTGCCGTCCCTGTAAAAGTGCTGCTCCCTGACCTCCTGTCTACCTGGTATCGGCATCGGCCTCGGCCCGTCCCTCGGAACCCCGTCGCTTCCCCTATCCAGCTCGTGCCTCCTCAACGAATCGACCTCCGCCTGCTCGTAGTTCCGGTTCCCCTCCACGTCCTCCATGTAGATTCGCTCGTCCTCCGCGGGCATGGGGATCACCCGGGTCTGGTGGACGACGTGCTCGCCGAAGACCCCGGGCTCGGGTGGCGCTAGTAAGCCGCCGTCGTGCCTCAGGGAAGCGACTCGGCGCAGATGCTCCACCTCCGCGACGTTCTGGTGGCCGGGAACCACGTCGCCGGGTAAAGAGGCGATGCCCGCGTTTCGAGTATTGCGACGATTGAACTGCCAGTGCTGACGCGCCGGATCCGCGCTCCAGGCCTCTTTTCGTTCGCCACAGTAACCTGAGGATTTGAGGGCGAATGAGCAATTTATGTATGTGGACTGGGAGGTAAAATCATGATACACTTTTTGATGAATCTAAATTTGCTTTGGAAAAAATGCAACCTTATTATGTTTTATTATTTCGGTCTTTGACTCTTAACAGTCTCAATAATACCTAATGACATTTCGTTGCATCATTTTTTCTTGACTGATTAGACAAATTCACGATTTTTCCTGAAATAACTGAATCATTATATCAAGGACTTTTTAACTTTTTATTGCATGTTATTTGTAAAGTGATGTGTGTTTCAGACATGTTTATGCTATATAATATAATATGAAGATGAATAAATAATGTATTACCATCCATATTAATAGGTTTTCGATGCATATGTCTTTTAGGTCTTCCGTCAGAACGAATGATTAGCGTCTCGGAAGAATGAATACGTCTTTTACGCGGTTCCATGTAAAATGGGCACATTGGACAAATGCAGCAGATAATTAACGTAATTAACACAGCGAGAAGCAAAAGACCCAGGAGAACCAACAGCCAGGTTAGCAATGTTTTTTCAGCTTTGTAAACCGTCTGAAAACAAAAAAATCACAATTAAAGTCTGCTTTAACCGTAATTGCTTAGTTGTTATATAATGTAATTATCTTACCACTTCTTCGGTACTTGAATTAACAACTGTTACATTCTTAGTACTGCTCTTTCCACTGTTGCTGCTATTTGGATTGTCCTCTGTGCCGGGATGAGCGTAATTATCCGAACCGTCCATGCCACTGAGAATACCGAATCCGTTAGCAGCTAATGACGTCCTGATTTTGTCAACATCTACGAACGTTCCAGGAGCGTTTTGCTCTACCCGAGCGACAACTACGCTTCTGTGAAATTAGAAGTGAAATTTTATTCATAAAATGCATGAACAATTTTTTACCTATCAATTATAATATATTTGACTGACCCTTTATTGCAATTTTTTTTTTTAATTTTATAAAGGCGCAGCAAATTGATAAAATAACAAATTACCTTTTTCCTAAATCAGAATTACTTCCAGGATCGACTTGAGGGACGTACGGCTTTATCTCTTGAATTGTCACGCGACTACCTGTAATCGTAGCCAATGTTTCAGCAGTCTTCTTGGGGTCTGGATTTTCTCCGGGCATTACGAACATAACTATTCGAGCAAAGGCAGACATTGGTCGCAGAATCCGGATTTGTGCTATACTTGAAAGATGTGGAACTCCTGTAATTACGAAAATTAATTGCTGTGTCCGTGAATTAAGAAATTAATCTTTAAATAAATTTATAAGATACCTAAATCGTAGGCTCTAGCAGTCAATGTAAAGAGGGGATTATCTTCTGCTCGCCTTCTTCTACTCTGATTTGTTGAATCTAAATCTAAATCAGTCAAATTATTTAAAAGGTGAAAATCACGAAATCCTGGATCGAAAGTTGAATTTGTCGCGTCGGTGGTAGTAGTTTGATTTCTTGGTAATTGAATGTCGGGTTCTCGAAATTTTTTCCTCAAATTTGACGTCAAATTGTTTTTAAGATTTTGACGAATTTTTCGGACTCTGTTTATAGGTTCGCGAAGCATAAGTTCACCAGTCTCTTCGTTTAGTTGAAATTTATTTTCGTAATTTCCATGAACAATCTCATACCGCACAATATTATTTGGAGCTTCAGCATCAGCATCCGTAGCCTAAAAATTCACATTCACGGATTTATAAATAAAGGAATCTTATATTCCAACGATTTTATTGACTCATAATTAATACCTTAATAAAGGCAGGCATCGTAAAGTTCGTTAATTCCGCGTTAAGTAAAAACTCGTATATGCCTTTTTCGAAAACAGGTTCGTTGTCATTAACATCCAAAATGTTTACAATCAAGGTGGCGATGCCTCTGAGCCCTCTGCCGTCTTCGTCTCTCGCCTCTACAGTCAGTTCTAATCTAGATGTTTGTTCGCGATCAAGAACAGATCCCATTGACACAGTAATCAGTCCTGTATCTGGATTCATTTCAAAAGCTTCGCTTCCACTGCCAATGATCTTAACGTATTGGATTCTGCCAAAGACGCCTGCGTCATTATCCGTTGCGTGTACCTGATGTATTAAATTACTCGTAAATTACCGAGATCGTTTCGAAAAATCTTTCTAATGCTACGGTTGATGCATAATAAAAGTAAATTACCTGAACCACTCTCGTGCCGCCATTAGCATTTTCTGATAAAGTAACTTCGTAAATTGGGATATCGAACACTGGTGGATTGTCGTTTATATCCCTCAAAAAAATTGTCACCGGTACAGATGTCGATAAATTAGTCGCAGGCCCAACTTCTTGAGCAACAATCTGTCGACGAAGCGTGCGTTTGTATTGAAACGTAAAAGCTTGTTAATTAATACTTTTAGTAGTAAAAAAAGAATGTTACCTTGAAGCGAAGACTTTTGAATTTTTCGTAGTCGATAAGGCTATTGTCGCGCACTGTTATAATGAAACTTGCAGTTCTTTCCGCAACGGCGGGACTGATTTCGAAGGTTCCATTGTTATTTTCCAATTTTAAAGCAAAGACACCGGCTTTGCCGATGTCCTCGTCTTTGACAAGCGTGGAGTAAGACTCGGTAAACATGATTATCGTACCCGGCTCAGCGTTTTCATCGATCCAGGCCACGTAACTGGGCAAATGTTGAAAGGATATTTTATTTTTCATTTAATAACACATTGAATTTTATTTTTCGAGCCCATTCAATTAATAAAATTAAAAAACAAAAAATAATCAGTGCAATATATTTATTATAGCTGAAATTTTAACTAGTCTATAACAAAGCCTGGTTTTAAAATTGATACTGACTTGTCATTTTCAAAGTACGGCGGGCTGTTCCCGGGCTCTCCAAGTAAAAGTCCAAGTTCCACAATCGTCGCCTGAGCAGGAGGCTCGTCTCTCATAGTTCTAATTTCTTCGGCAACAATCTTTAACACGATCGGCGCTCCCACGTGAGTGATTTTCGTCAACTCTTCTAAAGGCCTGGCTAGTATTATCTCACCTGATGAGAAAACAATAGAATTTGTTAATATATCGATTATTATTATTTAATCATTCAAAAACAAAAGTTATTATAAGTAAAAAATTTGCAATGAGAACTATTTGTAAATATTAATGCGAAGCCAAATACAAAAGAGCATTCCTAAATTTTAAAAAGTGTTTAGAAACGAATGAAATAGTTTTAAAAAATAATCAAAGTCTTCAAATTTTCGTATTTAATTTGCCTTCAAATCATCAGAAACTTTCATAAGTGAGACACCTTTGATTAAATGCATTAACAAAAACTTTTCATTTTTATTTTTTGTTCAAAGTAATCGATTATAACGTGAGTATCCCTTGAAACGTAAATTTTAGTATTTTAAAACTCATTAATTCCGAGAGAAATTGCATAGGTCATTACGTTAATATTTCCATTTCCTTTATTCTTCAGCCTGAGGCTCGGCATGTTTCGTAGCTCTGCGCGAGTACGTGTAATATCGCCTTCCACATTTCAAATGAATAAAACATGGACGGCGCTTAAACTATAAAAGCAAGCGCCTCGCATACCTATATATCTCAGGTATTTCTTTCCCTGTAAAGGTACTTCATGGGTTTGCGAATGGTATAGTCACAGAAATACGGCGGAACGGCTTCTAACAATGTGCAATTATTAACATTACTCTAGGCAAATTATTATCCTCCCTTATCACGAGATTTATGACGGAGTTTCTTTTTTAACCTGTTAGATTCGCAAATAAACAGTATTTTTTAACTAAAAAGCTGCTAGAAGGATATAAGGCAATATCGAAAATTTATAATTTCAGCGACAGACGCGGACGTAAAAATATTCCGAATAAATTAGAAAAATATAAAAAATTTAAATCCCAGAATTTTTCGATAATTAAAAGAGTACAAAAATAGCTCACCCCCAATGGTTTCCCTTATCATAAAACAATCAATCACCGAGACGTATTCATTGCCAAAGTCATTAGCAGCCCTCCAACGATAAGTATACCGGCGCGACTCCTAATTAACCCCCTCCGTTCACCTGTAACGTCTACCCCCGTTCACGAAAATCACTCGACACACAGAGAGAGAGAGAAAGCGAAAAAGGCCGCGGAGCGGAAAAGAATGCGCTCGGCACGCGTCGCGCGGCACGTGTGTAAATCAGGTGTACACAGCGATCGTTATCTCGCGTATTTACATGCATACTGCACACGACCGCGGGGATGAGGGAACGTAACGAAGAAACGCACGAGGGCCATTGCATGTCCTTACGGCCGGCGTTTGATTTTTTTTCCACGGGGCTGAGCTTCTGATCGATATGCGCAACAACGGGGAAGCGGGAGAACTTAGTTGTCGTGGGGTTGCAAGGGGTTTTCGACAGAAAAATTTAACGACAGTTCAGTTTGGAAGAGTGTGCTACTAAGGGGATTTTATCCTAGAGCGATAAATAAAGTTTTATTGTTATTATTTATTATAGTTTTAAAAATGAAAGAATTTTCTTTTAAATGACTAATTTTTATTCACATTTAAAAAAGATCCGTTAACATTTGATTAATAAATTAATTAATTTTAATTGATAAATTTATCGAGCAATCGGTTTCTTTGTAGACTGCAGGAAAATTTTTACAAATTTAAGTATTCATTTTTAACAACAATTTTATAAGCCTATAATTAAAATTGAATTCAAAAGGTATGAATGATTTTGATAGATCGAATAACATTAATTGAGAAAACGGGAAACCATTTGCATAATTGCATAATTTGTATGTTCGATTCGATTCAATGTACCTATTTTCTATTAGGGTTAATAACAGTTATCAATCCCTTTTACCGTAATGGCATGCATGCGATCAACGAATTTATCGTGTTGCTAGAGCATCACTAATGCATTAATTTTATATTACGATTATCGTTAATAGTTCGTTTTTAGATTGTGTTCACTTAATTATTATTATTTGCTGCTAATTACCAACCATGAAGCCCTCATTGGCAATTTAGGTCACATGGAACGATCCAAATGAATTCTTTTACTTACTTATTACCGCAAATACAACATATATTAACAGTCCATTCAGTCGACTCCGGTCATTCTCTAGTTTTAATTAACAATTTGATTTTCTACGTGCCATATGCAAGATAACGTGCAAACAGATAAAAACGCTCACCGGTGGTCTCGGACACGTTAAAAAACGGTGTGAACGGATTGCCCTCGGAGATAAGGCCGTAGGTAACCTCCCGCGGCACCCCTTTATCGCCGTCCTCGGCGTGCACTCGCAGAATAACGTCTCCCTGTCGTAAAGCAAGCACGGAGAGGCGGTTAAGAGAGTTTTCGGCCACTTAACGCGAGCTCGAAAATTAAGATCGACCTACGGGCTTTACGGTGTTGTTGATCTTTGTCAGCGGAGGCGCCAAGGTGAACACGGGGGGTACGTCCTGCACGTCCTGGACGATCACGACGACGTGCAGACCGGCGATGTTGCGGGTGTCCTTTCCGGGCTCCGTGTATGGATCCTGTTTCGAAAAATTATTTATTAAAAACTTATATCCTTTTCAGAGGAGAGAGGTCTTAAAACTTGACGAAACAAGTGACAAATCTCTAATGATCAGGACGGTAGTTATAATTTTGAGATATTCAACCTAGGATGCCAAATGGTACGTTTCTGATGAGAATTAAGGTATGTTTAAGCTTAATCAAGTTAATGCTTACATTAGGAAACAGAAATGATTATGACAAAAATGATAGTACAGGATAAGGAGCTTTAGTTTAAGATAAACTATAAAAAAAGATATATTTATTCAAAAATTATATAATAAATTACAGGCGAAAAGAAAAACGGGCTATAAAATACACTGCACATTTTTTAAAAGTTCATTTTTAAAAGATTATACATTTTAAATGGCTTACAAGTCTGGACAAATTTATCGTTGTGTAAGCAATTTAACTTATATTAAAACAGCTATTATCACCTGCAGTTATTGATGTTTGTAAATTTTTTTTAGTTCGTGAATGAATTTATTTGAACTTATTAGGAGAGTGTCCGACTTACGATTACTGACAAAACCACAATCGTATGGCGTAACGCTTTGTAAGAGTTAAGCTTTGTTAATTTTATTGGTTTTTGAAAAAATTGGTTTACATTTGCCTTGATTTCAACCATAATTCTTCAAACATAATTAGTTTCTTTCATAAAAAGAAACCCGAAAAATTTACAGGATTTTCAATTTTCACCTTTAAATTAACATTGTAATATTAGAAAAATCGATATTTTTTAAACTTTATTTAGGAGTATTTTGGTTTATTTTCACCTTTATATTAACATTTCATTAACTAATACACAAAGATAGAACATATTGCATTAAATAAACTTTAATCGTCATTTCTATGTAAGGAATCCTAAACATTATACGTATGTTTCATACGACTATAGTTGTAACAACTGAAAAAGCCTTTGCATCGGGTGCGTAGTCCAAAGCTATATTTGATCTACTCAACGCAGCTCGCTATAAGCCAACATAGTGCTAATATTAAGAGATCGTCAATAATTTACCGTGGCATACATCGTGAGAGTGTACATCGATTGAGTCTCAAAGTCCAATTCTCCTATAAGCGTAATTATACCCTTCGTCTGACTGCCCATCTGCCTCTGTCTAATTTTGAACAGTTCCTTGGGTTGCTGGAAACAGTAGAGAAAATTATATAAGCCCGAGCTCCCGTTGTTTGCAAACTTTCCGTGCGTAAAATCGTACCCAAAGCTCTATGTACACCGGCTTCCCGCTGTAGGGATTCGATTCCACGAGGAGATAATCCAGCTCCTTCTCCGGCTTCGTGTCCTTCGAAAACGCAAAGAATATCGCATGATATTAATTTCTCCGTCTCGCGACGCCCCCGTTCCTCGGCGGGCTGTTAATTTACCTCGGGCACCATGACGAGGGAGGGCAGGTGCGGGAAGATCTTGTCGCGCGGCGTCGTCGCGTTGGTCACGGAGATCGTCGCCTGCATCGAGTTCACGTCGCCCTTCGAGTCGCGCACCCTCACGACGAAGTCGTGCAGTCGGCCGGGCACCAGGCGCCGAGTCAGGATCACGTTCGCTTGGCAGACCTTGTTGTAGAGGGTGCAGGGCAGGTTCTCGACGCGCACGATCGGCGAGGTCGTCGCTGGGAATTTGACTGCTCGTTATTACTTTCCGTTTTCGTAGGCTTTTTTTTTGATCGCGTAAATTTCGTCGATGTAAATTTCGAGTACGAGTTGTACTCCGATTTTGTCGTTTTCAAATTTTTTAAATTCAAAGATTTTTATGTATTTATCTGAATTGAGTTAAGAATGCCTCGTTTTTTGGGAAAATTCTATTAGTCCTGAAGTTTTATTATGTTATTTTAATGTATTTTTTTCGTTAACTGAGGATTACACTCAGAAATCAGTGTTTTTATTCAAGAATTCAAATTTGGTCTTACGGTGCAAGATTAGCATTCTCTAAATTTAAAAATAGTTTAATAAAGGTTGTAATTTGATTCTGCTGGTAGCTATACGAAATTGGTAAAAAAAAATAATAAAAATAATGTTCCTGCATGGTCTCTGCTGTCAAAATTTTTATTTCTTAAACAATTCTTTACCAATATTTCGATTACTCCTTGGTTGAAAAAGACTTATATAAAAACTTGTAAAATACTATAAATTTTATATGTGCTTATCTGCACCATTTTGCTACAAATTTTTAGGATTTTAACGTTTCTTTCCTGTAAGGTCAGTACTCATCTTCAGGTCAAATTTCATTTAATACGATGTTAACGTTATCACTGAAATATATTGGCCAGGAATTGTTTATAATATAATTTTCATTATTTTTAAAAATACTTTGCTAATCATTTAAGATTGCAGATAATAACAAACGCAGCACATTTTCATCGGTCCATCGTACCGATAATCTCGAAAATCAAGGGGAAGTCGGCGTCTTGATCGGTGGCGCGAAGCCGGAAGATGGCCGTGTCGACCTCCGCGTCCGCCGGGACGAGCACCATTCCCATGTCGGTCGAGACGTCGAAGCGCGGACGTGCCGCTCGCGCCCAGGCGAGGAGAAGGCTCAGACAGATCCACGTCCTCAGCCATTCTTCCGCCATTTGCATTCTGAAATTGAAAAAAGCACGGCTCTCTTTAGCTCTCGGCAGCCTCGCGCGGAATATTTGATCGCGGGGCTAAGCCCCGGATGGGGACTTCGAATTTACTTTTTTAATCAAATTTCATCTCGCCGTTTTTATATTCGAGTAGGCGAGGCTCGGAAAGTAGGTGGGGTCGTAAAATGATAAATTCGATTTTTCCGATCCATTCTGTTTTTGTCGTTTGCTTGTTAAAGTCAAAATTGAACCTTTCAAAAGTCCAATCCCGAGTGGAAGAATTATCTTTTCCAAATTTTCCGAAACATTGTCAAACGTTGCCAATCTTTGCTGAACAGTCCCAAGAATTGCGTGTTGTAGTTATTTCGTAAATTTAGTAGTGTTAGGCAGCAATATAAAAAATATGCAAAGAATTAGCTCTCTTTGGCAGTGTTTGGCAGTGTTTCTTAAAGTTTGCAGTAAAGAACAGTTTTCACAAAAAATGTATAATAGGAAAATATTAGTTTTCCGCAAATATTATAATGTTCATTATTAAACATTGCCAATACTATGCAAAAAATTGCAAAACATTGTTAATCATTGCCAAACAATACCAAACAAAACGTTATACTGTGAAATACATGCCAAACACTGTTAAATTCTGCTAAGCTTTGTCAACCACTGCTCAACCTTGCCATACTTTGTCAAATTTATTTTAATTATAGATTTTGACAAAAAAAAAGCAAATTCTTCAAATCTTGCCAAACCCTGATAAACGCTGCCAAGTTGTTGACAAACTTTTGTAAAAAATGCTAAATACTGTATCTAAATGTTGCCAAACGTCCGAAATACTATAGTTAGATAGTATTATGCAGTGTTCTGCCCAAAACTGGCAGTATTTTACAAAGTTTGGCATTTTTCATTTTCACTAGGGATGTTATTGAATTTAATTTTAAACATTTGTACATTTTTATATAATCAAATAAAGTTAATATTAATGGTTAATTATGTTAGTAACATAAAAACCAATTTTTTTACAGAAGAAACCATTGATATTAATTTCACCTGATTATTATACATTATAGATGTCATTAGTTATCAACTTCTATAAATTGTATATTTATATATATTTTTTTATATTTATATATAATTATAGTAAATTTAACAACAATAATTTCCTCCGATTTCGTCACTAATTTATTACCAAAAAGCTTTGAAAATCAAGCGCCGTTCCTCGCAGCAATCTTCATCACATCCCTTCGACGAAAAGAAAATGCCTCATCCAATCAAAGCCTAATCCACCTAAAGCCCGAGAACCCCGCATAAAACGATTTCAAGCCGGCGATTAAGCCGAGCGTCGACTTAATAAACTTAAACAAAGCATCGCCCCGCGCGGAGTAAAGGAGCCGTATGGGAGCGAGAAAGAGAGAGAGAGAGAAGACAAGGGCCTGCATAATGAATGGCGTGACCCCGTTCCACGATTATAAAATCGATATTCGCGCGCTGAAGTTTATCGAGAGGCTACATCTCAGACGCTGACCGGCCGGAGGGGCTTGTCCGTCGAGAATTCGGCCCCGCGCGGCTCCCTCGTCGGCTTCCTCGTGCCCGGGAGTAATTACCCCGGCCGCGGCGGCGGCTGCGCGTCGGGCTATTGCCCCGTTTACGTCGGGCGCCGAGCGGGCTTTCTCGGTGATAAACGCACCTGTTAACGTAAATCGCCCCCCGAAACTTTGCGGTCCCGCCGTGTTCCCCGGGAATCCCGAGATCTCGCCGTGAATTTCGGGAGAGAAGTCCAGTTTTATGCGGTGATATTGCGAGGCGAGAAATAAATAATTTCAACCCTTGTACTTTTGAAATTTGCTGCGCGCGCTGTAAAAATTATTGTTTGCTTTTATCGCGGCTTTCATATTGACGAACGAACGAACGGAGAAGTGTATGTATACCCTCAGCAGGTGTTAAGAATAAAATAATGCAACGCCATTTCGCGTCTACCTTACGTGTAAATAAGAAATGTGAACAGGTAGCTGAGTACACAAGTAGGTAACTTACTTCCAAAGTGTAATAAAGTGCTTAAACAATAACCATAAAAATAGACGAACAAACGATATCATTGCAACTATTTGTTCAAAACTTTGTACATTGTAAATAATAAAGAATTTATTTATCTATTTGAACGGAAATCTTAGTCGCAAAATTAAAATGATACTGAAATCATTTTTCAAAAATATATCAATTCGATCTGAATAACATAAACAGAATTTCTTAAGTAATAATCATTAAATACACTGTTCCCGATTTAGAACCAATAAATTAACAGCGTGCTGTATTGTGTATCGCATTTTGAAACTTTCGATACTTTACTGGGTTCTCTTACATTAATGATTAAAATAATTTAATGGCCATTAGAATCTTCCAATTTAAGAAACAAAAATTTATATGTATGACTCGTTGAAGATGCTGGAAAATAATCGATTTATGCACAAATTAAATTGCAGCCATTATTAATCACACTCACACAATGAATTACGTTATTGTAACGATTGAAAATCGCTACAAATTGTAGCAAGAATTAGAATTAGCTTGGCCAAAGGAACGAGACTCAATCCCGAAACAGATAAGCTGGAGGCAAGCGCACGAAATAAAAATACCGAATTTTTCCTAATTATCTTGTTAAATTTTTTTTTATGTAAAACTAATGCGGAAATTATCAATAAGCGGAAATTCAAAAAGCGAAACATCATCAAAGAAAATAAAGCGGTTGAAGACGGCGACAGAAAGACCATCGCAAAAAACCTAACAACGCGCCGCAGTCGAGGAGAGAGCAGCACCATGGATAGCAGATGACGCACGGGGAGATGAAGCCCGAGAACGAGGGCAGGCAAAGGCCCCGAGCGGGGAAATACGGCAAGCATCGACCAAGCACTCGTTTCGATGAGAAGCGCAACATTATTTTGGCACCCCAGCTGCAAGTAATACGCGATCACGGCAGCCGAAGATCAGTTTCGATCCGGCTGGCCGATCTAAGAGTAAGATTTAGGATTAGCTAAGAATTTAATTTGTCGATACGCGTAATCGCGGAACCTCGTGCTACGTTGAGCCAAGGGTTCAGGATTCTCTCGCGGAATTTTATAGGAAAAAAAAATTTGTCAGTCGTAATTAGACAAATATACTTTTGAAGCGCGGAAATTTGCATTGTGTAGAATCAGTTCGGTTCGTACGCGCGATAATCAAGTTATTTCGTGAAGAGACCGGTGTCTCAGTTAGCGGCAAATTTTAGACATTAATACTCGTGTTTCTTTCCGAGTGCGGAAAGAACCAAGAGGTGCGGTAACGTGCGCATTTTGTAAGCACTTTTTCGGAGCTTCGAATTCCACGTATAGTGTAGGCTCGCGCGAACCAGCTAGTTTACGCGCGATTCGCGGAACCGTAGACAACGAGCGGCAGCAGGCAGCAAGCAGCGTAGCAGCAGCGGTGACCGAGGTCCAAACTCCTCGAGCGGTAAAGAATTAGTAAGGTTTTTCGTAAGCGACCAGAGGCAATTAACGACACTTAATTTTTCAATAACGAGTTCACCTCTCTCGTTCTTTTTAGTTTTTGTTACTTCGCGATATTTATTATTTCTTGATGCGGAAATGCGGAAAGTAGGCTTAGACAAGCATTACCAAATAATTCTTTATACAATTAATCTCCTAGAGATCCTCTTATAATAGAACTTACGTACATTTTAGTTTCTAATTCAATTAGAATACACTGATTTCGTAAGTCCTTCGGAGTACATGCACACAACTTATCATATTCAATGGAACATTGTTCAATATGTTCAATAGATTGTTTATCACAAAGTAACTTTTTATGAATTTTTAAAGGATAATAAAATATTACAATGCGTTCATCACTGTTAAGCAGTAAGCAAATATTATTAATTACACCCTTATTTCCGCAATGCGTTTCAATAACTGAATCGTTGATTTTCAAGTTTTCAACTTAATTTTTTGAGGCATATCTGCGATGCTTATAAATCAATCTGCATTGAAAAAAAAATTGTTAGAAGAAAGAAGAGAGAGAATAAAAGCAACAAAAGTTGCAAATGTGCAGACTGAAGAAGATGAACATGAAAAAGGTAATAATAAATTTTATAATAAGTAACAAACAATAACATCTATATAATACAATTATTATTAATTTCCAGAGGCAGACAGAGCTCAAATAGCAACTGTTGAGAGGCTACAAGATATAAAAGGATACCCCAAAATTATTAATACTCATAGCGGAATAGTTGCAAAAGAAGCAGCCATCGAAGAGGCTTATACTCAAAAAGAGCCGAGTAGATTTTATATCAACATGATGTACGCAATATGGGGGCGATCGAAACTATCAGAAAGATGTATCAAAAAAACAAAAAAAAATAAAGACTCAAAGATCCTCACTCCTAAAAAGAAGAGGATTGTGAGGCGTCATTTTGAGCACTTTTTATCCCATTATAAATATCCGGAGAATCTGTACAGCCATTATTTA
>JAWWML010012103.1:0-27795 GCA_035047165.1 Ormyrus rosae | reverse complement strand
TTATAAAAAAGGAACCAGTAACATATAACAATAACTATACTCGTTAGCAATGATACCAAGAATCGATGTCTTCATCGTTCATTTAATCAGAAACCACATCAAAAGTGCGCTTAAGAGTAATTATAACTTAATAAGAGGTTCATTTTATGAAAAAGATGAATTTTATGACAAATGTTTAAAAACGGGATATATAGCTACCGACCCATTTATGTTCCTTTATGTAGTATAGATGATATAAGAACAAATATTGTATAGTGTATATAATATAATTAGGTTGTAAGTTAGTATTTTGCGAAATTCTAAAATTTTAAGCGCCTTTAGTTTTTTCCTGATTTTTCTAAAACAGCAACATACACGATATAAAAATACCTCAAGTAATTAATAATATTTTCTCAGGGTGAAAAGCCTGGATATTGCTAAAATAATTAATGTTGGCGAGTGTCAGTAGGAAGACCATTCCAACCTCAAACATTTTAATTTTAAGGTATTTCTGTTGTTCTTCTTTATACCTACCTCTGTATTAAATATTTTATTGTTCAATAAAGAAAAACTTAAAAAAAAAAAAGAGCGTCTGCCTCATAATACGGAGGTCTAGGGTTCGATCCCCCGTTGGAGAAGAAATTTTTTCTGCGATAATAATTGTTAAACTGCGATATTAATTGTTAAACATGCGTGATATGTACACATATATGTAAAATAAATAATTTGCGCAATTTAAAAAGCGAAACATGACTAAATAATTATTGAAGAATAATTTGCATTAAATTTCCTGTACTTGTCCTTAAAAGTTAATGCAATTTACATTAAAATTTTTGTAACTGCTTTGTAACTGTTTTGTAACTCCTTTACCTATACATTAAATTTAAAGTTAAAGTAATGAAATGTAAAAGAAATTAATTGCAGTAACGTGCATGAAATAAAATTAATGCAAAAATTTAAAGTTCAAGGAGTAATTGATATTTCAAGTACATGTATTTGAAGCTTCTTTCAATTACACAACTATAAAAATGAATTTACAAACTAAAACTTTTCGAGGTGCATGAAATTTCAAGCAATGTAACCGAACTTGGTTTCAGTAACGTGCATGAAATAGAATTAATGTAAAAATTAAAAGTTCAAGAAGTAATTGATATTTCATGTATGAATCTTAAATTTTTATATGTGCATTATTTTCGTTCATTATTGAATTGAAAGTAGCTTCCTTCACATTTGCATTAAATTACATTCAGAATTTTTTAACAGTGTATATGTCTGCATAATGAAAACTAATATTTAGAGCTAGAAATAATCTGCATTTTCCATGCAATAATCAATCAGTATGCCATTTAATTCTTAAACAATCATTTTTTATTAAAGTACAAGTAATTTACTGTTACCAGTCAAAACAATTACCCAGAGACTCCTCTTTAAAATGCGTATATATTTACAAGTTTTTTACTTACGGTGACAAAATTCATCTCGCTATTTCAGCACTTGCTTTAAATTATAATCACAATACCACCGACTTGCGTCGTCGCGCATTGCGAAAATACATATTTTCTAACTCCAAAAAATACCGCTCGTCACCATTGACGCACAAATTAATATTCTCCAACCGAGTTTTCATTGAAGTCGAAATTGCTCATTACCATTGAATTCGACCTCCGATCAGGCGGATCTTATTCCCTCTAGCCGTCCCACCCACTGATCCTCAAACCGGAGGAAGGGAACTCGGCCAAGGCCCCCTCCCTTTGTCTCCCTAAGCTCGTCTCGATCCCGGCCGAAAAGTGTCAATTCGTTGGTTCGTGGGAATTCCGGAGGCCCGCGGCGTTCGCTGCCTGCTCTCGAGATGAGGTCGCGGCCTTGTCGGCGGACCCATTTGCATGAGTCGCTCCACTCTATAAAGCCGAAAGGTGCGAGCGATGACCGGCCAGTCGCACCGAGACCCGCTGGACTCTTTAGTCGAGGAAGCAGGTGGTAGTGTTTTTTTTTTGTTTTGGTGTAGTTGGACGCTGGGAAACGCAGGATGATGGTAAAGGCGATTGTTCTGTGCTGTTTGGTGGCTGTGATGGCAGGTAAGTTTTATTGGTTGTTTTTTTGGGGGGATAGATTGTAGAATTATATGTGTTGGTATTGCTGGAGCAAATTGCTATTTTTATCGAATGTACTAACAAAACTTGATTCTTGAAGATTCTAGCTTTTTGTTTAAATTAAATAATTTATTATAGTCATTTTTAATGTAATAAATTTCTTATTTAAAATTTTACGGATATTTTTATATTTTTGTAAAATTATAGTAATTTACACCGTGGCTTCGAGAGTGTCTTCGACTTACTGTCAAGTACAATATAGTAAACGCTTTTCTCTTGATGTAAAATCGATTTTAAAGAAATAAAAAAAATGTTTTCTATTTTACATAAATTTAATATTTATGAAATATACGAATTTAGTAATTTTCTACTTATAGACGTTAGAATACATTACTGTTCGAAAAATGTTTATTTTATAGAAAATATCATATTACTGATGCGAATATTTGTAAAAATAAATGCGCTCAAGTCAGAAGGCTATTTTATAATATTCAACGTAAATTCCGAAACCGAATTCTCGCAAAATAAACGTGTCTAAACGCGGAAGCGCCCCAAAAGGATCGCATATCCTATTTTCGTCCGCGAAAACCTCGCCCGCTCGCCAATTCGCAGAGCCCACAATTAACGCAAAATCCTTGTCCTCCAGTTAGCGGCAGTCAAGGCTTCTACTTCCCGGATCAGGTTGCCGCCTCAGCCGGCTTCGGATCTGCCGGCGCCGCCCACAGCCGGCGGAATCCGCACTTTTACCGGCCGGACGGCGGCCACTACGGTCACGGACCTCACGGCTCCTTCGGCGGAAGATATCCGCCTCAAGGGTAAGGCGGCGCTTTAGTCATGCCGATTAGCGCCGAGTTGCGCAATGGGAGAAGCCGGGATTCGAGGGTTATTGAGATTTGGACTTTTAGTTGGCTTATAGGAATTTTGGATTGGTCTTTATTGAGGAATTTTAAAGGAAGAGGCTTTTTAGGAAAGATTATTTTAAAGAAAATTATTTGTGTGGCTTTTGTGTCGGTTAAGAAAAAGATAAGGTAGTTTTAACGAATACCCAAGTATTAATTTTTATTTAATTTCGTTTTAATTATAAATAGATGTTTATTGCATGCGTCAAGAGTACACGATAGTGTAATTAAGCTAAGAATAGCGTCACTTTCCAAGTACGTAAAAGTTCCAGCTTACGCTCTGTGCTTCAGGTATCTGTAAATGAAACAATAATCAGACTTAATAATGGCTTATAAGATCGTAGAGATTCATTGAAGATTTATTCATTTCGCGCGAAATTAGTACGCGATATTATCACAAATATAACGCATTATTACTTTTAAAATAAATCTTAAAATTCATACCTCTCATTAAAAATCCAGATACTACCCGGACTACGACAACTCCTATCCCCAATACGGCCCCGGCTACAACCAGTACAACAACTACCCCTCCGAGAACTACTACAACGGCTTCGGCGGCAACTCGAACTCGAACTCCCAGGCGAATTCCCAGAGCTTCAACGGCAACTCCGTCTCCAACGCCTTGTCCGGCAGCCAGTCCTCCGGCCAGGACGGTTCCGCGGCGTCGAGCGCGGCAGCCGCCACCGCCGGTACCAGTTTCGTCAACGGGTACCCCGTTTCCAGCGCCGCGGCCGCCTCCTCCGCCTCCGCGGCCTCTCCTCACGGTGAGTACGACGATCTTCTTTTTTTTAAGAAGCAAACAATATAATGCAATTATTTTGCAGGTGGATCCTCGGCGTCTTCCGCGGCCAACGCCAACAGCGCGGGAGGATCTCAGTATCCCGGATTCGGGCAGTACTCGCCTTTTAATACCTTCAGCAGACCCTACGACAATTACTACCGCCAGCCGCCCTTCCAGCCGTGGGCTCTCAGGAGCGGAGTCACCGGCGACCAGGACTCCGACGTCGTCGAAGCCGACGCCGAGGCTATCGTTTTTCGAAGCGACGACTGAGGCGGTCGGGTAATATTGTCGATTCGCTCGATTGACTGAGAGTTTGTGTTTTTGCGAGTGATTTTGTAAAAAAAGCGCGATGGACGGAATGAATGGATGTAATTAGCTGTGATTGTTGATGCGTGGAGGAGCGAGTGATTGGTGTGTCTTAGGATGTAAGAATTGAACTAAAACTTTGTACTATATTGACGAATTTATTAAAAAAAGATAAAGATTTCAACGAAATTCGAGAGGTGTATTTTTATTTTTTGATCGTACACTTTCCTTTTTACAAAACTTGACGGCTGCTCCTGGAATTTGATCTTTGTGCAAGTTCGTTATCAATTCATACTCGATGCATTTATTCATTATATTTGCACTGTTTCTTCGAATAATGAATATCTATAGGTCTGACATGCGAATGTTTTCAAACGTCGATAAATTGGTGTCTTCCGTCATTTCATGCGAATTACCTTATATGTATAGTTAGAATTTTCCATTTATTATCCATGGCGTGTTAAAAATTTATAGCGAAATGAAAATTTTACTTCCTAATTAAGTCACGTTAGATAACATTTCGACAGTCCTTCCAGATTTTATGAATTTAGAGTTTTTTACATATCCAATAATAAATTCACTCATAAAAGCGACAACCGAAAATAGGGACGAAATAAGAATAATGACCAGTAAATCCTTTGCCAAAATTACGCGGTCACTGTACAACTGGTTTTTACTTTCGTCTACATTATCAAGATATTTTCCTTTAATCTCCCACGAGCGAGTAAGGCCGGTTTCTATCAATTTTATCAAATTAGCATCGAATTCCGCTACAAACGGAGATCCTTTCTCAAAGAAAAAGACCAGATTATCACTGAAGAAAGAAAGACTGGCAAAAGTCACGTCGGCAGACTTCTTCTGTTGTTTAACTATATATTTAGTGAGGTCAGCTGATGAAATACAAATGACTCTTTTAGTTTCTAACAATTTCTTTAAACACCCAGACATTGTCAGTCTTTTAAATTTCGATATGAGCGACGGTGTGAACAAATCTCTGTTGCTGTTAGCGATTTTGATAAAACTATCCTCGCCAAATATCTCGAACCCAGATTTATCCATGTCTTCCATGGTCTCGAAATTCACGCTTGTCCGCTCCACGCTAATTAACTCCGTAAATAAATTTTGGGAATACTGAATAGCCAGTAATATCAACGCCATGTAAACAATTCTTTCGAGAAATTTTTGAGGGTGTCTGTGCCATGGAATACTTAAAAGAACTCCGATTATAGAAGTTACGTGCCAAAGAGAGAGCGAGAACTTTAAAGTTTTGGTTGTCCCATAAAATACAAATATGATCAATGCTAAAATTAACAAGTTTCTGTAAATGTCCATCTTCACTACGAATTTATCTATCAACAATCGGGGCAGGAGTACGACATATTTTCCATTTGCAATTGTTATGCTGTGCAATACGTCGAATCCATGCAGCACTGATTTCAAGGTTGGCACTTCGATAAAATCCGCCGAACCGTTGTCTAAGAAACTAAATATAAATTCTGGAAAGGGCTTACTCGCGTCGATCGTTATTTTTAAAGGAAGTAACGTAAAATTTAATTTTTTAGACACAACTTTGAAGATCGAATGGTCGATTCCGTCTACGATGCAGTCTTTACTTTCGGGAGTGCAATTTTCCGCGATGGCATAAGGCGGGTGATCGAAAAGGGGAAATTTCCAAGCGAATCCATTCATGTCCAGTAATTTGTTCGGAAAAATTTTCGTGTTCGGTTTTAAGTAGTCTAAGAAATAAGTATCCTTGAAAGGATTATAATTTAAAATCGTAGCGTCGCGTTCCCCGATTTGTAGAATAGAAAAATCTAAGAACTTGAGAGTCCAGGCATATTTTAATATATTTTTCCATTCGTTCAAAGGCTCCAGGGTCTTGTTCAACAATAAGACTAAACACTTTGGTCGAGTAGTTACAGGTGAAAGATCGACGAATAAATCAAGCAGCGAATTTAGATTCTTAAAACTGCTATTAGAATTTTGAAGTATGACGTAGAAAGTCGAGCTCCTTGGATTTTTAAAAACTGGTGAATCGAACGTTTCCCTTTTTCCAGTACTTGTTAATTGTGTTGTATCAATTACGGTAGTTGGTATAATGGAACTTACGCGTAGAATGAAATTTTGTTGCATGGCATTCACGTTTGATAGTCCATCGATAAATATTGACAATTGATACAGTTCTGAATTAAGTATAAATTGCTTTATAAGTCGATCTATTACTACGTTTGAACTGAAGAACTTTCCATAAGAAATATCAAAGCAATATATCAAAATAGAAAATAGTATTTTCATTTTGTTTGAAGAAACTTCAAGTTAAGCAAACTTATTTACTCAATTTACACAGACTGTTTAGACTGCATTAGACCTTCAGTTTGTACTTAGTTCATTGATTATTGTATTTTTAAATTATGTATATTGAAACTTGTATTATATCTATTTTTTTCACTTATTTCAAAACCCATTTTTTGCCAACATACTAAGTTTACTTCGTTTATCTACTTACATACATTGTACTTAACATAATGAAATTATTGAAAAAATTGCGTGTTTTACAAAACATTTTAATTATTCAGCATTATAGATTCTACGTTTATTTTCTGCTTACATTCTACACAAAGATAAAATAAGAATTTCATAGTTCATAATGCTTTTCAACACTTTTTTTAAGTGTCAACAATTCTTTAATCAATTCCCGTGTTTAAGGTCAAAAAATAAAGCCACAAACGTCATTCTAAAATAGTACCTCGGACTTACAGAAGTTCATTAGCAATTGTAAGCAGAATATGCCTTTCGTTCGAAAATAGAAATTATGGGGTTCCAAGTTCCAACTAACCGAGACCGCGAAATCCCCAAAGCCTCACTTTCCGGTCATCCTTGCGGAGGTCAATGAACGCGCACGCGTGATTTCTCGCGTTCGGCCGAAAAAAAAGGCCGAAGCGACGCGAAATATTACTCATCCGCAAACAGAGAGAAGAAGCCGCGCAGAATCTTTTTTTCCTCTTGCATCCGCTTGCTTCTCGCGTACCTTCGAAAATAGGTTCGAAGTATATATAGGATCGCGGTGTGTGCACATCACAGCTTATGAATTATTCATTGACGCCTGGCGCGCGAAATAAATTTTTAGAGTTATCGTTGAAATCTCGGCGGTGTCTGCCGAGACGATCATTTCGACCTTCTCGTTGAGTATTTCGATTCTTATCGGAGAGAATATGATTTTGAATGATGATAGCTTTGTAATGAGGATTTTTTATTGTTGTATATTTTAAGACGTAAATAAAGTGCTACTCGAGTATGAAATTCAGGCAAAATGAATATATTTAATAGTAGTGAATGTTACTGTTCCTTTTTTAAAAATAAGTATATACAATAAGTATCAAATAAATGTAATTCGGGTCAAGGTGTATTTATAATATTAAATTTGACTGTTAATATAAAAATAAAAAATTTAATAGTATACATACATATCTCTGTAGATATTTATCTATAAATATATACTAAAAATAATAAAACTTTCAATAATTTTATATGATTATAAAAATCATTATTTATCAACTAATGTATCAACTAATTGTTGATAAATGTTGATAAAAAAAATCATTATTTGTGATTTTTTTAATAAGTAAAATTTTATAAAAATTAATGACTGGTAAAGTATAGTTTGTGATAAATGAAATATATTTAAAGCAACAAATTTTGTTATGTTACAAAATTTTAGAAAACAAATTGATATATACAATATACTTTTTTATTAAGTATTCTTTACTAAACGTCTACCATTCCCTTTCTTTCTTTTGGTGAGCAAATGTAAGTATTCTTCGTGCTTTCCATGATTTTGTCATTTGCATTTGTTTGTGCTTAGGTTTTATTCTGCAATTTACATACATTCTTCCTTGTCTCTGAACTAAGTAACAACCCTTGCAACGCAGTTGAAGTACTCCCTTTTGTTTCATGCCACATACTTGATTCAATTGTGGGAGTATCGGTGCAAGAAAATTTGAGGGCTTGAAAATATTTTGAGTTGTAGCAGTCAAGGATGGGCTTGTAATAGACATTACTGGATTAAATTGTCTGCATAATTGATGTAATCCTCGGCTCTCTACAGATTGTATGATTGTTGGTGTAACAACTTTTTTGACTAAAGAGCTTAGAGCTCCTTGCAAACTTCTGAACATGAAACCATTCATATTTCTAAACAAAAAATAATACTTTTTTATTTTTCGATAATAGTTTTAATTAATAAATATATTGCTTAGTAAGTATATATATTAATATTCTAACCTTAAATGATGTTGTTGATTAAAGTAGTTCTTAATTTTAAAAACTATGACAAACTTTATTTAAACAAAAAAATCCTCGTTTCTGTAATACAAATTAGTTAAAAATATTCATCTTCAAATAAGAGGTTTTCAATTTTATAAATTTATTACAAAAGAGCAGAAGGAAACTTTCATCTCTGCTTTAAGGTTATTCATGCTCTAAACCGTGCTCTAAACATACACCGGTAAAGGAGAGTTCACAAGTAGTTCGAAAAATAGCAGAAAATAAATGGTTCAATAATTGTCGGTACCTATTATACGTGAAGGTAAAATTAATTTAATCTTTTAATGATTAAATAATGATATTTTCTCACTTAATTTTTAAAACTTATCTCTAATTATTTCTCAATTGAGTCTCAATTTCTAAATTTAAATTTGCCGCACTTTCTTTACGAGTTCTTTTTATGGAAATGCAGATTTCGGCTGAGCTGCAGTGATTGCAATTTTACAGTGCAACATATATATATATACGATGAAATTTTGTTTGAGGTTAGATTTTTGACGTTTACAAAATAATTCATAGAAATTTTTGTAAAATAATATATATTAGCTTGTAAATTGTAATTAATACTTAAGTAATTCATAAACAACTATAAAAAATGTTACGCAACATACGCAGTTTGGTACATTTAAATGTAAGTTTTTCTGATGATTAACTCTTACATGTAAACATTCTTTTTTTTAATTTTATTTTGATGTTTATCAGAATTCCATTACAAAGTCATGCAGCAGGACTTTAAACTTAGTTCCTGTGGTAGTTGAACAAACTGGTAGAGGAGAAAGAGCTTATGATATTTATTCAAGGTTACTTAAAGAAAGAATTATATGTCTGATGGGTCCGGTAAGAGAATATTACATATAAATATGAAAAAATTAGAATAAAAATGTATTTTTAAGGAAACTCTGAGTAACATGATAAGAGTAACATAGTCAGCTTTAATTTTAGATAACAGATGACATATCGTCCCTGGTTGTAGCACAATTACTCTTTCTCCAGTCAGAAAGTAGTAAAAAACCAATCCACTTATACATAAATTCTCCTGGAGGAGTCGTCACAGCTGGTCTTGGAATCTATGACACAATGCAATATGTACTTCCACCAGTGGCAACCTGGTGTGTTGGACAGGCCTGTTCTATGGCTAGTTTATTGTTGGCTGCTGGAGCACCAGGAATGCGACATGCACTTCCAAATGCCAGAATAATGATTCACCAGCCATCAGGAGGAGTTCAAGGACAAGCCACAGATATAAGGATACAGGCTGAAGAAATTCTCAAACTTAAAAGCCAAATAAACTCTCTGTATGCCAAACACACTGGAATTGATATTCAAAGAATAGGTAAAAATTCGTAATTATATTCAATTAAAAGAAAACAAAAATTATAGATATAACAAAAATAATAAGTCTAATTATTTACAAGTTATTTTAAAATTGATTTAATTATTATTCTTTATCATAAAATTTATTGTACATTTCAGAAGAAAATATGGAAAGAGACAAATTCATGACACCGATTGAAGCCAAAGAATTTGGAATAATTGACAAAGTTCTAGAACATCCTTTACAAGAACCTGAAGATCTATTAACCCCCCCACCAGTTACAACACAAACTACAACAGAAACAACTGCATGATTGAGGTTTAAAAGATATTCCCATAAACTTTTAATAGGCTGTTTTAAAATTTATTTTTTATTAATATTTATTTAATAATAATAAAATATTACAAAACATTGTTGTATAAAATGTATTTCATTTAATTGCAGTTAAGCAAAATTTATTTTGATTTTATTTACTTTCCTAAATTTATAAAAGTTGGAAAAATATAACATGTAAAATAAGATAGACAATTGCAGTCTTGATAATAGTCTAAGCACATACATATCACAACTTTTGCTGTTATAATATAAGAAAAACTGACTATACTACTTTGTAATATAGTTAACTAAACAAGAATAAAAGTTGTTTAATTTTGTATTAAACAGATATTAAATAATTTAACATTTCTTTGAAACACGAACTTAGTTGGTCAAATTTTTGAATGATTGAAAAAAAACGCATCTCAGCTAGCTTAACTAGAAATTCCTTAGTAATGTAAAATGAAGCTGCTATAATTCAACGAGAAACTAATTGCCTTGATTGATAATAGTAATATCATATTAAAAAAATGAAGACATTGATGAAGATATATGTACATAATAATGAAACTCGAAGCAAATTTATTTGGAAGCACCTCGGATATTAAGAGATCTTTTTGCTATATCACCAAATTTAAAAACATGTAAAAGTTCAATTTTCTTGCGTTTTAAAAAATAATTTTTTAATGTTGAACAGTTTTTAACAAGTTTTCAAATTTAAAAAAATTTTTTTTGGAATTATAGAGAAAAGTATTTTGGCAAAAATTACAACATCCTTTTATAAATAAAAGAATGTATTCTAAAAAAAATGATTGTATCATTAATGCATTCATACTTTCAAACTTTTTCAAAATGAACGAAATAATTTTGAAATTAATAAAATTATAAAATTTTATTTTTAAATCTAACACATTTATACAAATTTATAGTAGTATAAAAAATGTATAGTTTAAAGCTCATATTATTGCTTAAAGTATAAAATTATTTTTATAATTGTTATAACTAGACTTTCCATCTCACATAAATTTTGGCAATTGTAATTTAAAAATCATTCTTAAAAATATATGGCAATACTAACAAATAAAATTAGCAAGACCCGCTAAAGTACTTTTCTCTTATCTATAAAATCACGTTTTAGGTACATTTTCAAATTTTTAAAATAATTTAAAAGTGCATTATCTCAATCCCCTCCATTGAATTCTCATTCACGCATCTGACAAAAAACGCAAGAAAATGAAGCTCTCGATCGTCCACTACTGCGGGCAAACTTGAGCATGAGCCAGCATCAGAATGTCCTTCTTCTCCTTGGGAAAGCGGAGCTCTCTGCCGGCGAGCCTGGCTGTTTCAAGCTCGCGCTCGGCGAGAGCAAGCTCCATAGCAACAACGCCGCTGCCGGCTTCGTGCTCGCGCGCTACCCAGTCCAAGGCCATCTGGCTGCGCATGTCGTCGTCCAGAGCGCGGTGACTGTAGTGCGCCACCACCTCCTGTCGACTGCACTGTCGCTCGCGCATTGCTTTTAAGGAGCCGTTCCAGTGGAGCAACTGGAAGACTGTCATGAGCTCCTGGAATTCGAGCATCGTGCGACCCCGGTTGCATTCCAGCATGAAGCGGAAGGCTCCGATCCCTGTGTTGGGGTCTTCTTTGTCATCCACCTTGCCGTACGGAAAATTTGATGATTAAAATTTTTTTAATTTTAGCGTCGTTATAAATTAATTTTCTTTAATATTAAAATTATAAATGCATTAACTGCAATGTTCAAATTTAAAATGATATTAAAATAATATATACATATAATTGATTTTAAAATTATCTATATATTCAAAATAAACCTGTTACAACAGTTTGTCGTTTTTGCTTTTAGTTTTAAAAATGTTGAAAATGTAAAAAAAATTTTAAAGCTCATAAAATTTGATTTACAATGCTTACATAAAGGTGATTTATAGTTTTACATAAAAACTTATTTTATTGAAGTAAAGTTGCAAGGACTTTCTACAAACTGCAGTCAAAAAGATTACTGAAAATATTATTATAATTTTAAAAAATTTTTGTTAAAACTAGAAGCCTAACTGAATCTTCCTTTAAGAATATAAAAAATAAATCCATTTACAATATTAAATGATTACAAGTAAAAAATACTTGGAAGGAATTTCTAGTTAAAATAATTAAAAATTGAAAATGAATGATTATTAAACCTTACCTGAGACTGAGCATTAACAGCAGATTTAGAAAAGCTAGCTCTTGCTTCAGCAACTGCTTTCTCTATAAAATCATCAGTGATCTTCCTCGATGGATGCTCATTAAATACAGAATTCATCAATGCAATTTTGGCAGCAGATCTTCTAGCTTCAGCTTTAGTTGGACAATTCTGGAAGCTTCCAAAGCAGGAACCTCCAGGCAGAGTTACATAGCAGACATAAGGTGGACTGGCTCCTGGTACTGATTCATAAATGACAAGAGCTCCATTTCTTAGTTCAGTGCCACTGCTTTGCTTCATCTGCCAAAAATCTTGTAGTGCTTCGACAACATTGACTGAAAACAAAAATTATTGAATGATAAATCTGTAATCATTTTGTATTGATATATTAGATTTTTGTTTACCTCTTCCATAGCCTTGGGTGTGCTTGGCAAAGCTGTTGACCACTGCATCGACTGCCTCTTTTAGAACCTGCTTGGCTCTGGCATCGACCAGTCCCCCGGCAACACCCATGTTGTCTAAGCGAGTTTTTGTTTTTACTGGCATTACGCCCTGCATTACCAATCAAAAAAATTCTGTCATCGACTCTGCAAAGAATAAACTTAATTTAAAAATGTATCTAGATATTGAAAAAGCATAATTTGTGTCATTGAGTAAATGCATAATTGGTTGCATTTACCAATGCAAAATTTATAAAGTAAACAATAGAGAACAGTTGATAAGTGTTTTCTAAACACATTTTAACTTTTTTCTTGTATATGAGGCAACATTTATCATTCAGAGCATAACAAAGTAGTGATATCAACTCATACTTTAAAAATTTTTTTGTAAATGATAAAGTCAGCTTTATCTCAAGTTAATAAATAATGATTCACTATTAATATTTATTAAAAAAAACTTTAATGAAAAAGAGATTTTGTATAAAATTTTTCCAAATAACGAATAAAATGTAGTAAAATTTAAAGATTTTGAAAATATAAGAAGACTTGCATTAAAAACCAGAAATCATCGATATGTTTACCGATTTTTTTGAGTCATAAATCATAAAAGAAAATATCTGTTACATTGTTAATTTAATAATGTTAAGTTTATAATCAAATTTTATATTATTTTTTTTACTATAAATAAATAAAATTTCAATATTTATTCTTTTCCATTTCTATCTACAGTTATAACATAAAATTATTTTTTCATAAAAATTTACGTTTTTTTAAAATATATTAATCTTGAATTCCCTTTTAAAAATTTCAGTAATAACATAAAAACTAAGAACTCTTAATATATTTTGTTAAATGTATCGAAATTCGATTATTATAGATCAATCGAAGCAGTAAATCCTTTCCCTAACAATAGACGTCGAACAAACACTGCAGAATGTTCTATACCGCGATGCCAAAAGTCGACAAACTTCTCAATATACGTACTCAAACTCTAAACGTTCGAGTTTCGCGAGCGCAGATACCTAATCTCCCCTAATACCGACTAATTCCCGCAGCATTTAACTATATATATATATATATATACGTGCAGTCACCCACTCGGCGAAGCTAGCAAGCCCCGCGAGAAAAAGGGAACCGTACTCACCACTTCTGGTCCCTGCGAATTCCCACGAGAAACAGGCCCAAAGTGCCGTACGTTCCAAGCTGCCTCTTCTCTTCTGCGGGGACAGACGGACCCACACGCTCACGCACTCTCTCGTACACACGCGCACACGCTCGCTCGGACGGAGTCGAGGCAGGAGACAAAGTGCGTTTCTCTCGATTCTTCGGCAATAATGTTAGCACACTGTATATTAACTCGGTGCGCTGCGAGCAAGGGGCCTTTATCCAGTCTCGGGGCCCGTCGTCGTCTGACGCAAACGCAGCCAGGCACGTCTGAACGTGTTGCGTCCTCCCTCTTTCTCTCTCTCTCTCGCTCGCGGAGGTGCGAGGAGACACTCACTCCCTCTCTCTCTCTTTTTCTCTCTCACGGTTGGGCCTTGCGGGGACTCTTGCACTTTTGTAGAAGAGAGAGAGAGAGAGATACAGAGAGGGGGAGGCGCGGCGGAGAAAGAGCGTGTAATATATAACGTACGTGCAGCGGCGAGCTGCTGCTGCACACACTTGTTAGGGAGAGGGAAAAAGAAGAGCACCCTGGGCCTTGTGGGCCCCAGGAATTCGCGCAAATTGCCCTTCGATCCCCTCTCTTGGCGCTTTTTACGCGAAAAAGAGAGAGAGAGTAAGTAGCGAGAGTCGAACGGGATCAAATTGCAAGACACATATAACGTCGTTTAATGGCCCCCAGACTACTGATGATTTCCAGAAATCCAGGGCCGTAAGGCCCCGGAGTGGGGCCTCAACTCCTCTCTCTTTCTATCTCTCTCTCTCCGTCTCTCTCTTGGCCTGGCCTCCCTCTCGCGTCTCGTGTTTCTCCACTACATATTTGTCTATACCGCTTCTCTTTTTACCTGCGATCATTCAACTGTATAGATGTACCTGCCTCGGAGGATTTGTCGCGTAATGAGTGCAATTTATTCCGAGGAGATTTCTATTGTGAGCCCGAAGCGTATTGCCGTGCTGCAATCATCTTTAGACGTGTTGTCATGCAGCTATTTATTATTACTGTACCGCAGTAATTTTTGTCATTTTTTTTCGTGCTCCTTCGTGGATGGTCGTATAAAATAACTCTTCTAAATATAATTCTCCTTCTAGAAAGATCATCTGATTTAATATTTTTCAAAATTCGATCTAGAATTGATTTGGTTGCAAAACTTAATTTCATTTACGATGATTCCGATAGTAAATTATTTTTATCTTTAATTATCAACGGGCGAATAAAAAATCAAAAAATACAATTACCCCACAATGTGCAGAAGCAATATCAGCAATCGGCAGTAATTAAAAAAAAGAATAGATTTTTTAAGATAGATCATAACGAGTTATCAAGTGGCGTGTTTCGATCTTCTATTAGAAATTATTTGCAACTAAGTTGCGTGTCTTATCTATAAATAAGTTTAATAAAGTTTCCAGTCATCTGAATAATTTTACACTTTACACGTGTTTCTTAATTAAGTATCGAGAAAAAGATGCGTTGCAAGTGTTGATAAATGTTTCAACTAATATTCAGCAGTTGTGAGCGTCTTGCAGATAAGTAATAGCAATTAATCAATTAGAACGTGAATTTTATTTTGGTAATCTAATTATGAAGTAAGCCTTCACGCGAAGAAAACTTGATGAACGATTGTATTGGGCTATGTTTAATTTCATAAAGGAAATAGCAAAATTAGCATTTAAAAAGATACATTTTTAATCATCTTTATCTTATACGAGCACTTCTGCTATATTATCCCGAAACGTAATAACAATTATTCCATTTATCCCCATAAAATTTAAATACCATAGTTACCGTTCAATTTATGCGCGAGCAAGAAAATTTGCTTAACCGTCTATCAATAAACCCGCTGCTTTAACCGCTCCGATCTAAATAGTCCCGTAAAGAATAACGCGCCCGTAAATCTCCGGCGTAAACTCTCCTTCCCCAATCGATAAAACCCCGGCGAGTAATATCGTCGACCGGCGCGCTTCTCGAACTGAACCACCGCGCCGCGAATCCTTGAAAAACCAAAATGAACCTCCTCCGCGCGGCGCGGATTCGCGCGACGTGTCGTCCGCGTCCCTTTTCGGCCTCGGAAATATTCTCGAGAGTTGTTGCCGCGCGCGGCTCGCCCTGCGCAGCTCTTTTTGCTCGCTCTCGCGTCCGCGCGCCTTAAACTTTCGGGTTTACGCTCCTCGGGGAGACAATGTCGCGGGTAATTTATAAGCGCGCTTTAATCGACTCCTTTTTCTGGGGTTTTTTTTTTGTTTTTTCGTTTGGTTGGCCGCTGCGTATTTATCGCATAACGGTGTGGAGAGGCGCTCTCGTCTAATTATGAAAGGACGCTGAATAGTTTAATTAAAGCAGGTCGATATTTTAAGCGGGTAATTGCATTGATTGGCTGGACGTTGACGGGAGAACACCGTTATAATAAATAGCGACGACGAGGAGCTGCTATTGAGTATGAATTTTTGTATGCTTTGTAATCTGTATGCAAATGGATAGCGACACGGCTTGTTGTTCGTTTAGGAAGAACTGTATTCAAAGACTTTTTTTTTCTGATTTATAAATAACGTAATGTAAAACTGGGACACGTATATTATTTGGAAAAGAAATTCAATTTTGAAACGTAAGTTTGTTAAGATAAGACTGAATAAGTTATAAACCTTTATGTTTTCGCAAAAAAGGATTGTAATTTATTTTAAAAAATGGATAATGCTCGGTTGATCCTTAATGCGAATTTCGTTGAAGAAAGATTTGCAATATTCGTTGAAACTTAAAATCTGATGCTTTGAACCGTAAATTCTTAATGCAATCAAATTCTTGCGTCAAAAACGGAACTGCAAAAATTCTTATTTATAAAGTAAGTCTATTAATTTAAAAAATTTACACGAAAAGTTCAATTAATAATCTTAAATCACTAAAAATAATCGAAGAAAATGCATTAATTATTCAAAAAGTCATTTAATCCGCCGGTTATTAGACGCCCATATTAACGAAGCAGAAAAAAATGAAGTTTAAAATAAAAATAACGAAATTGGTTGTACTACAAATCGTCAATAAAAAGAAGCCGAAGTTTCGTTACGCTCATCCGAGCGAGCAAAAAAGATTTTAAGACGCCCTCGGGTGCCTTCTTCCTTATATGTGCCTCGAAACTTCGTTTCGCCGCGAAGTGCAAAATCTTCGTCCTGGCCGATCTTCCTTTTTGAATGTCAACGTCTGTTTTATGATCGTAAAAAAGGAACATTCCAAATGTTTACACCCAGGGCCGTAGCTATTTTTCGCCGTGCCATTGCTTCGCTTTGCGTCTAAATATTTCTTTTTGATCTGTTTTTAATTAGTGCCGCGTGTCGTTTTGATTTGCAAATTGATTGCGTTAAAAGTGAAGCTTGGGAATGCTAAAATTCGTGCGTAAACGTTAAAAAAATGTCGGGAAAAGGTAAAAAGTATGGATATTAATTAAAAAAGTTATATAAATGATTACCCTACTTATGTTAACTTACAAATTCTTAATCCTATGTGTAAAACAGGTTGGACATTCAATCATTAATTTAATTTAGGCTTTTTAATTTTAAAATATATATAAGCTCACTAATCTAAACGTTCAGTAAAATTTTATAAACTAATTCAAGCGTAAAAACGATACGTAAGACATTTTATTAAATTTCTCTAAAACTGCCATTGAAAATATCTGAAAACTCGTTAACGCGGTCATTGCCTTCGCATGAAGTAATTATACGTAAACTTGAACTGCTCACCAGTTTAAGATACAACAGTCGCGGATTTAAAATGCCATGAAGTCATCTTACATGCAGATTACGTCGATTTACAGACTCTGAATTTTAACTAAATAACTGCACACCCATGCAAGGAAATTCCTTTTGTTATGCATGTATGCGAGGGAAAAGACGCGATAATTGCATCTTTTCCCAAGCCTTAGACTAGGAAAATGGAAGATTTTAGCTAATAAAGTTAATTAGTGCAATTATTTATGCTGCCATTTAACGTCCGTATAGTGTGTGTGGCATTTAAGACATATAAAATAATAATCTTTTTATAGTACAATTTTGAAAACACTGAATGAATAAGTTAATTAAAGATTTTATTTAAACGTTTCTTTGTAAAATCATTCATATATACTGAAAAAAAATTACTACATTTATGAAAATCTGTCGTAAGCCAACCTGTTTTCTACATTTAAGAAAATATTTACTTATATCTTAGTAATTATGTATTACATCTAGTGTATTTGTGTTAATGTAAGCAAATATTTTCTTAAATGTAGTAATTTTTTTTTCAGTGTAGAAACCACACACACTGCGGAAATTGAATGACGTTACATATATTTTATCATTAAAATTTTTTCGATAAAATACCCAATATAGTCCGTATTTACATTCAATAAATTGATAATAAGGTGAAACTTAAATTTTTTAGTTATTGATCATTGTACAGCTTCCAACGCAAGGAAGATACGATGTATCTTGCCGACTGACTGCTCCGAAGAGAGCACGTGAGCCGATAAGGGTGTTACTTTCTCTGCTTAAAGTAATTACTTGCTCTGTTTAAATCAGTCTACTTACTCTTCAATATATTTCGTCTATTGTAAGTAATAAGTATATTAGAACGCACGTTAGAATTGGATATACGTCCTACACAGTAAGTTGACGCGCGAATCTTGTTATTCTGCCAAACCGGAATAAAGTTATCAATATCTTCGCGCGATGCAATCAAGGATGGCTCTTATGGCTACATGTTAAAAAAAAAAGAAAAAAATCTTATCGCTGCTAATAAAAGCTCCATCGGGACAGAAATTCTGCTGTAGTCTACTCTTTGTCTGAGCGCTGTCTGTTTCTCCCTTGGTGACTTCCGATTGATTGAGTGTGGATTTGAGGTATCGGTGATTTTTCAATTCAGCTAATTAGGTATGGTAATCTGGTGTTTTATCAAAAGGCATCGTTGTTTTTGCTGTAGTTTGGACTTTAAAAATTTCTATTTTCGAGTACATTAATGTAAGATAAATCAAATAAGAAAGTTATGAGCATTTTTTAAATCTTACAAGGAGAGTGTCCCAATTTTGGGTCACGGATTTTCTTGCAACTTCGGGATGTGTTTTTAGTGTTAAAATATGAAGAAAGCCGCGGCCATTCGGTCTAACGCTCGATTTTTCAAGTTATGAGCTCCGTTAACGAAAATCTAAAAAAAAATCGATTTTTGTTTAATCACTTATAACTTTTCAACAATTAATTGTAAAGTACTTTTAACTCCCGGCATTCAAAAGGTGAGATCAAATCCTGTCGATTAAAAAAAATGTTGTCCAAAAATCTTTATTTGTTCCAAAGTTATAGTCAAACAAAGAACGACCATTAAAATAGCACAAAAAGTTCATTGACGTAATTTTAGCTTATTATAATGGTTATTCTTTGTTTGATAGGATTTGATTTCACCTTTTGAATGTCGGGAGTTAAAGGACTTTACAATTAACTGTTGAAAAGTTATAAGTGATTAAACAAAAATCGATTTTGTTTTAGATTTTCGGTAAAAAGAGCTCATAACTTTTCAAAAATCGAGTTTAGACCGAATGGACGCGGCCATTTTCATATTTTAACGTTAGAAAACACTTCCTGAAGTTACAAGAAAATCCGTGACCCAAAATTGGGAGACTCTCCTTGTTAGTTGCAAATAGAACTTTACATATATATCTAAAATTAGACATATTTACAAATATCTTATTATTTTAAAAATAAACTATTATCTTTTAATAACTTGTACGTGACTGAAAACAATACAAAATATTTTCTTTAGTATATATTTAAAAACCCGCTACGAACTCATTGGCACTTAGCTTTCTCCTAACTAATTTATCGTTTCAATATTACCTTTGAGATTCATTAAAAACATAATTAAATTTACAAATATAAAATAGTTTGTATAAATCGAAAGATAATAAAATGATATTTTTTTTTTTTAAATTTAAACTAACATTCAAATTACTATATGGGGAATAGCAAAAATACTATTATTTCAGTATTATTTCAATATGTCCCACCGTTAATATAAAATATATTATGGCTTATTGTCGTTCCAGTACCAATTCCCTCGTCTTATCATTATCTGGAGGCATCTCACGTGGAAGATATCATCTTATAACTAACTATCTTATATCATCTTATACTGGTCAGACACGAGAATTGGAACTGGGCGTCAACGGAAACGGCAATAAGCCGTAAGTCATAAGAGATAAGTGGGGTCAATCAAACGCGTCTCAGTGTACATACCATTTTTACTTTCAGAGTAGTTAAAAATGCCTCCCGATTCAGCAGATCCAAACGAATCAGAAAGTTTAGAAAAGTTAAGGACGTACAATGCTGAAAGGGAAGCATTAAGAGGTAAATTAACCAAAGGATTTACTCTAAAAGACATAAGATGGCAGACTACAATTGTACTCTTCATCATTCACGCGATAGCCTTATACGGTGTATTCACTTTTCCGTACCTCGAAAAGTGGAGAACAATTCTTTGGGGTAAATTTTTTATAATATTTCATAACATTTTTATTCCTAATTCAATATTCGCCAGCCGCTAACTTGTTTTCTGTACATCTTCAGCATACTTCGTAGCCATGTATACTATGTTCGGCATTAACGGAGGCGTACATCGTCACTGGTGCCACAAAGCGTACAAGGCTAAGCTGCCGCTCAAAATCATTCTTGCCTACTGCTACCTCTCCGCTGCTCAGGTAAATTTACGTGTAAACTTTAACCGAATTACCAAAAATTTAATCGATTAAAAAAAAACAATGAAATTAAAATCTCGCATCGCGCGACACTTACCGGACGATTTTCAGGTGAAATTCAAGAAATGGGTGGAGTACCACAGACTGCACCACAAGTGGGCCGACACCGACGCGGACCCGCACAACGCCCAGCGCGGCTTCTTCTTTTCCCACATCGGCTGGCTCATGATCCGAAGGACCAACGAGGCGAACAAGAGGATCAAAGAGCTCGACCTCAGCGACTTGGACGCCGATCCTGTCATTCGTTTTTGCGACAAGTGAGATATCGTCGATCGAGAACTGTCGTTTGATAAAGTAACACTTTCTCCGTCGATAAACCAAACATATATATTTGCTTGTATTTTTATAGATATTATCTACCGCTGTGCACACTAGTCCAAGCAGTCTCGGTTCTAGTTCCAGTGTACTGTTGGGATGAAGACTGGTACCACGCCGGTCTGTCCCAGTTCATCAGATACGCTTACACCTTGAACGCCATGTTCTCCATCAACAGCGTTGCTCACATGTTCGGCAGCCGGCCGTTTAACAAGTAATCCATTCTCTTGTCTCTCTAAAAATTTCGAAAACGCAAATAACTCTCTCTCCCTTCCCACGCTGAAATTACCCAAAAACTGACGTCATCCACGCCAATCCCGCTTATCAAAAAAGGGGCCGTCTAACTTATCAGCGCTAACCGATCTCTCCCTTCCCCGCTTTCAGGAACATCGCCCCGGTGGAGAACAGATACGCATCGTACGTGTCGTTCGGCGAGGGCTGGCACAACTACCACCACACCTTCCCGTGGGACTACAAGACCCCGGAAATCGGCGGGCCCCGCTTCGACCTCGTCGGCACGTTCATCACCCTGTTCGGCAAGATCGGCTGGGCCTACGACCTCAAGTGCGCCTCCGACGACGTCGTCAAGCTCACCATGACGAAGAAGGGCGACGGCACTTTTCTGAAGCCGATGGTGGCTTCTTGAGGTTTTTTTTTTTTTTTGGAGTCGTGCTCTTTTTTGCGATATGATAAAATAATACTCGTTCGTTATTAAGTATAATTTTAATGAATTTTGCATGTTTTGGTATTATATATAACATTCTTTTGTAAATATGTTAAGATGACGTTATGAATAAACAGCATTTATATCCCTTTTTATTGATCAACATGATTTTTTTATTTATCCTTTCTTTTACAAAAATGGTCTATACATTAAATAACTATATATGTACATACTCACACGTATATTAAAGCGATAACACAAGGAAGCAAAGGAAAACGTACCTCCTTCTCCAATACATACTTTTAAAGGAGCATCTGCAAGTAATGGAAAATTACCGAGTGCGTAAGTAGAAATATGATAATGAGGGGTTGCGAGGCGACGCGACGAGGTGCATTTAAACCCCCTCGGTGGGAACTAACGTCTCGCGCGTAAACTTGGCGCGTGCGTAATAAAACATGTGGCGTTCTGGATGTTCAATTATCTAGTTAATATTATTCATGGTTTCGGCTGACTTAACGGCTCACTTTGTAAAGTTCTACTATATCAGTTAAAAAAAAAAAGGGAAAATAAAATGTTTATGAAAAAACTTTATTTTATAAGCACAAAAAAGAATATTTTTAATTTCATAGACATCAGTGGATCTAAAAAATAATGTTAGATTTTCTAATCATCAGTTAGTAGGTAATTACCTTTATTCACATCTGTTAATAAATATAGCGATCGCATTCTCAATCGATAAGAACGAAAGCGGGAGATTCGAATAAAATTTAATTTTCAGTACTGTAATTTTATAATAACATAAACGTGTATCTTATGTTCTGACACAATCCTGACAATTTACACATTTTAAATAATTGCCATATTTAAAGATAAATAAAATTACCTACCAAATAACATTAAAAATTAACAAATGTCGAAAATTATAGCATACTTAGTTACTAATTATTTGAAAAAGTTTCCACCAAAAAACATTAGCACTAACAATTCTAACAAAAAGTTACATAAAAAAAACCAAACATAAATATCGTAAACAGACACTCAATGACCCTCAAATCTCTCCAGCTCGCACGCTCATCTCAATAAATCTAATTCGAATTCCAAGATTTCCCTTTAAACATCACACAAAGCCGCAAACCGACGAGAAAACCGACTGTAAGAGGGGGAAAGTTTTCTCGAGCAGGTCAGAAAACGTCTTCGCAGTGGCACAAAGCCGAATTCCCCGAGCCCTTCTTCTTCCGTTCCCCCCTCGTATATCTGCTCTGGCTGTAATTTAAAAACTGGTTTTCGACCCCGGGCATATACCTGCCTTACAATGGAAAAGCATATATGGCACCCTTACTGCTATGGGAGAAACGTTTTCTTGCTCCAGAATTTTTGCCGGCTTCTCTTAAAGTTTAAAGGGACGGAGGTTTCTCGAAAATCTGTCGATGATCTCGGTCGAAAATGGAAAATCGTCGTTTTGCGAAGGAAATAATAATATACACATTTTTGACTGTATATACATAAATGTTTAAATTTTATTTGATAATGCGTTAACTATATATAGATATGTTTAATAAATTATTATTAAAAACGGCATGCAATACATGTTTTTGATATACATCTCAAAAAAAAAAAAAAAAAAAAAACGATAAAACGATAACAATTTTAAGCAACAAGAGCTGCTTTTGAAAGATATAAGCCACCGAACAGTATATAGAGAAGATCCGTTTGAAATGGGACAAAACCGGAGTCGCAGCATCCTTATACACACATTCGTACTGCGAGCATCGCGGTGCCTTTTAAAATCCACATGCTCGCTTACATCACAAGGGTGGATCATCTCCGGAATCTTTGAAAATCGCAACGGATTTTCGGTACGGGTTTTAACCTGTCCTTCGCATAAATTACTTCGAGAGATATGGTGCGAAGTATATTTATAGCAATAACTTTCTAATTTCAAATGGTATTCTTTCTACCGCCTTCGTTGAAATTTCGAAATTTATCGAAGTCGTTTGAGATTTTTTTTAATTATTAATGATGAAAATTGGTGTTACTGTGCAGTAAATAAATGAAGAGTTAAAAAGTTCATTTATTTATTTAAATAATAGTACAAATATAAATAGTTACGATCATGTCCTCTGGGAATGTTTTTTACTAGACCAAAAAAGACCAAACTTGATTGAAGCTCTTAAAAAACTCAAAATTAAAATGCCTGTGAAAATGTCAGATATAATTGATGTCGAATTATTGTGTAAAAAATGTTACCGTTGTTTTGAATTGTATACAGCTAATAAGTCCCAATTGGGATTTTAAAGCTAAATAAATAAAAAAAAAAAATTAAAAAAAAGTTACAAGGATACTAAAGTATGACAACTTCTTAAAGGAACTTTCTCCTCTAAGAAAGAAAATCCCTTTAGGACTCTTGAAAATACCTGCACCTTTTCGCAAAAAGTTCAATATTATCCAAAAATTTTCATTTATTCAAAACATCCTAACTGCGCGCGAATCTTCGACGACGGCAGCAGGTTTTCATGAATTACCCGGCTAAAACCGCGGCAACACCCGAGCTCGCTTATCTCCATTCCCCGCACTTTCAAAAAATTACCTCCGAAGCAATTACCGTTCCCTTATTTCGGTCTTCGTCTCCAGAACCGAAAGCACGTGCAAAACTTTTGCACGCGCGACACCGAGAGCAAATCGAGAAACTTGTCCATTTCTTCGAAAACGCGCGAACATCCACCTCCCACGTTATTAGCGCGCGAAATGCTCGGGCGCGTTATTTTCCCGCCATCCGATTCCGCATTCCGTCCATCGTGGAGATTAAGCAAGCGAAATCGTATTTGGGGCACCTATTAGATATTGGATTTAACACGTGTAAGATAGTTTTTTTTTGTTTTTGAAGAATGCGGTGAAATTTTTTGGAATTCAGCAATTAATTGAGCAACGTTATTGAACTTTGTAGAACTAAATAAATGATTCATGATTATTTTTATTACTAATTATAATTAATACTGCAATTTATTTATTTATTTTTTTTCGTAAGTATCCTACTTTATAGCAGTGTCAGAAATTAAATCGTTTTCTATTGCATTTTTCTTATTTAGATGAATCGCAACGAATTTGTTCTCGAATTATAAGAATGTATGTGCCCTTTGGATGAAATATCAAAAGCACAGTAGATTTCAATCAACTGTATCTAACAAAATTAAAGATATTCATATAAAAATTACTTTCTGTATAATTGTTTAAATAATTAATTCATTTAGAATTTGCATTTTACCGTTTAGAATGCATTCGAAATACTTAAAATGATTCAAATTCAAACCAAATCATTGTTTAAACATTCTTTCGAATCATTTGAAATAAAAAAAAAATTAAAAAAAACTATCCAAACTAAAAAATTTTTCATCAAATATTTGTCCATTTAAAGAAAAATCGATCACCCGTTTCCCTCCCCATCAAAAAGGTCCCCCAAAACGTCCCCAACGAAAACTGCGGCCCAACAAAGAAGTCGCTCCCTCCAAAATAAAAGGCACAAAGGGCGGCATTTCAGCACCACTACCACCAGCAGAGCGGGAGAGCTAGAGAGAGAAAGAGAGAGACTCGCCTCGAGTCAACCGAAACTCTCGGTTTCCCGCGCGGCATACTTATACGTGGCACTTACCTGGTGTGTCCCCCCGGTAGCGTCTGAGTTCGCGCGCGAGGTTTACGCGCGTACATTTCCCGCGCCGGCCGTCTGTGCGTGCGTCGCACACATACCCCTCGGTCCATCTGTTGCCTGTGGATCAGCTGAGCGCCAGCTGTGGCTGCACCTTCTCCGCCAATAGAGGCGGCGCATAGACGCCGAGGGCGCTCCGGTCGCCACTTCAAGCGGCTGCCCGTTTTGTGTACACATCTAGAACGCCGCTTCCCGCGAACGGAGTAAGAACGGACGCCGATCTTTATCCGTCTGGCTCCGTTTCCCAAGTCGATCCTGCTGGAAGGGTGCACTTCATCCTCGTGGAGTCCTGTCGGAATCTGCGACTGAACATACTCTGGACGTGAGTTACTTGGCTGCTCGTTCGCTGGATAATTCCGCGCCGAGGGCGAAGTAGTGCAGGAAGTGCTCGCGTGGCTGGTGCGAAGAAACTTCGAAAAATCTCGAGTGCTGTATAAAAAGTGCAGTGATTCCGAGAGATATTGACGGCCGAAGTTCTTGCGGGAGCTCGGAGTGACTTTGCAGTGAAAAATTCTGTGCTTTCAGTCAGGTCCAACGAGGCCAGGTGTTCCCTAACCTAAACGCTCGAAGCGGGCGGTTTATTTCCCGCCCGGGGTTAATAGAACGTCCAGCGGCGTGGACTAGTGCCCGGTAAAAGCAGTGGAAAACTCGGGAAATTCCGGGAGATTCCTCGGGAAATATAGAGGGCGCGGCCGAGCGACACGCAGCAGCATTGGAGGGTGGCTTTTCGCGCGCTCTTCTCCCGCGCTCCAAAGCGACTGCATCGGCGACCGCTTTTCACGCTACCTCCTTGCCCGTGCGCTTTTTCCCGAAAATCACTCGCTAGCGAGACTCGTGACGAAATCCAGAATCTGGGGAAAGTGTTTCGCGGGTGACCGGGAAAAAAAGCGCGGCGGAGTTTCGCGCGGATTTTGGGAGGCGCGCGCGAGAAGTTGCCGCTGCATATTATGGCGCTCGAGTAGAGCCAGCAGAGGCACGGCAGGAAGCTGAAATCGTCGACTCTGCGAGCACCTCCCGCAGCCTTCGAAGACACCCTCACGAGGAGTCGCCGAACCCAGAGTTTTCCTGGACAAAGGTTTTAGGAGGGCAGCCCAGTACGGCTCCAAAATGCCACAGACGAGGTAAGAATAAAAGACGCGCGAGCCCGCGGTTTTTCCGCCACTTTGGCGCTTTTTTCGCCCGGTTTTCCAGGATTTTTCTTCGAAGCAAAAAAAGTAAAGCCTTTTTTAGAGTTTAGAAAAGATTAGGAAATGGATAGAGGAGGCCTCGTGCCGAACTAACATTTTTCTGGAGGGAAAAGTGAGGTTGTGGCATGGCTGCATGTGGGAAAAACTCCCGCTCGATTTTTCCCGTTCCGAGGCAAACTTTTATCCAGATTTTTGCTCCACGTGGAGGATTATTAGTTTACCCAAGTTCTTAAAGAGTTTTGACAAAATTGAATGAGAGTTTCTAGGTAATTTTTAGATCCAGCTTGGAGAGTTGCAAAGAAGGTATGGCTGCATGCATGCTGATGATAGTTAACGAGGCTCTAACTTTTTTTTTAATTAGTTGAGATGATGTATTTTTTAGTTTTTAAAAGATTATTATAGGTAGAAGTGTATTGATGAATTTCAGAAAGTTCAGATTTTTTGTTGCAACTTTTTCTAGGTCATCTTTGAAGTTACTCCAACGTCACTTTTCGTAAGTGGCAAGTAAGTTTCATTGCGGGTCCTTTGAGATGCTTTTAATGAATGAATTTAGAAAAGGTTTATTTATTGGAAATTTAAGAAGTACAGAGTTATAGTTTTTAAAAATTTGTCAATTTTTTTTAACGTTTTTAGACTTTTTTTGAAAGAACTTTGCCCAACGTTATAGGATGCCTAAGGTGGATGAACTCTGAAATTATTATTGAACTTAGTGCAAATTTATTGATCATAATTATAAAATTCATCACTTAAATAGTTTTTATAACAATTTATATTATCATGTAAAAATGTGGTCCCTGTTTTTCCTAAAATATGAAGTCTAGTTAGAAAAGCATAAAGCATACTCCAACATAAATTTCCTTTGTTTTATTTAAGAAAGAATCAACTGTTTTAAACTTTATTTTGCATTAATTTAAAAAAACAAATAAAAGAATAATATAGTATTTTAAAATCATTAAAAAATTGAAAGCTATAGTTGAAAAATAATAGTCAAAGTTTATTAAACATTGAATAGAAAATTGACTTATGTCATCTTAAAAAAATTTACGTTTAATTTTTTTCTCATTTATCATTTCAAAATAAAATAATTGTGTAATATTTTAAAAATAATATCATTTCCCTTTCTTCTTAAACTCTTAAAATTCTGTTAGGCATTAACCACATGTCTTTTACTACAAATATTTACTGGCTCTTTACATGCTTCAATATTGTTAAAATTCTTTTTAAGAAATTACAAATTGTTAATGAAACGTCATTATTTCAAAAAAATTTTAAGTTTATATTTTTGCATTAAAAAATGACAATTAGTTAATTTTCCATGGTTTCTTGATTAATAAATAAAGTGACCAAGTAAATATT
>JAWWML010012072.1:0-27833 GCA_035047165.1 Ormyrus rosae | reverse complement strand
GTAATATAAGCAACATTTTTAAAGAGAAAAAATAACATTCCTTTATTTTGCGATTTGGTATCGAACCTCCTTAATTACGCCGCGGAACGGGAGGCGGAGAGACGCGCGATGTAGACCGCCTTCTTTTTTCGATCGGGATTAGCTCTGCTTTCGGGAGTACGTGTGGGGAATATTTTGTGAAAAATATCTAATCAATACGATATTTTAGACGCGGAATAAAGAAAGATAATAAAAAAAGACAGCCGGCGCGCAAAAAAGCCGTACAACCGCTCGTAAAACAAAAAAAGCGCGCTGCGCAAAAGTTTGATTACACTCGTTATTTAGCCCCCCCGTCCCCCCGCTGCAGCGAACCCATCACGCAACAACGAGCGACTAATTATCACTCGTCCCGTCCGCGCGCTCGAAAAATCAGCTCCCGAATTTCGCGATATATACGTCCTCCGCTCTCCCCTCCCCTCCCTGCGCGGAAGCCACTTCCATGCACCGTGTATATATCGCGCCGCCGCGCGCGACCGACGCGCGGCGGCACACTCGAGAGAGAGAGAGAGAGAGAGAGCGAGCTGAAAAATGTATGGAGCTCTCTCGGGCTCGGCGCGCGGCGCGTCGGATCGACCGAGCTATATATCGCGTGTACACCTCTCTGTGCGCCCGTCCTCGTCTCCCTCTCTCTCTCTCTGTCTCTCTTCTCCTTTTTCGCGCCTCGAAGGTTTCTCTCCAGGCAGCGGCGGCGGCGACGGCGGCTATATCTGCTCTCGGGTGCCACTTGCCTGTGTGCGCTCGGTCGCCCGGCGGCGGCGGCGTCAGTCGTATCGCCGATAAATAAAGATGAAGCCGCCGCGATAAAATGCAGGGCACGAGCCGAGGCCGCGCCGTTTTCGCGCGCCGCGCGCGTCCGAGAGAGACTTTTCCCGTCGTCGCGCGAGCGCCGGGGGCTTTTACGGCCGCTAACTAAGGCTCTCCCCCCTCCCGGGCTTATTGAGCTTACTCTTTTTTTTTTTTTTTTTTATTTTTCTTCCTCTTTCCTTCGCCGGGCTTTCGCTCATTGGGACGAGCGCGGAACCCCCTCTTCTTTTTCGGGAACGAGCGACGTTTCGGCAGGTCGGCTTTAATTTTGCGCCGCGCGATGGGTTAAAGAGAGCAGACTGGAAGAAATGTGTATGGAGCCGGGCTCGGTATTTAGTAATTTCCAGAGAATTCGAGGCGGCGCCGAATTTTGCGTTCTAATGATCGGTCGATACATTCGTCGTTTATTCTTTTTTTTTTATCAAAAGTATTTTATTTTGCATATATATACGTTCGACGGACTCTCGGTGCACGTTTAGCGTGAAACTTTTTTTACGCCGCGGCGGTGTAATAAAAATTGCGGCCTCTCTCCCACCCAGTGTAATATAAAAATATTTATAATGCTGATAAAAAAAAAAATTATCATTCGTGCGCGGCGCGTATATATATAAAAAAACTTTTAAACAAAGTTGCGCAACATCCTTCGGCACGACGCGCGTGCGACCCGGCGATTTTACAGTCGTACTTTTCAAAACCACTCTCCTCCTCCCCCCGCCGAGGAAGAGCGAAAGAAAAAAAAAAAAAAACGAAAAAACCCCGCGCCAAAAGCCCGATCCCAAAAAAAAAAAACCTCTCTCTCCGTCCTAATCGGCGTCGCAAAAAAAAAAAAGAAAAAAAAGAGGCGCTCTCTAAAAAGCGACCAGCCGTCCGCTCTCCGGCAAAGAAGAAGAAGAACCGGCAGCGGCGGTAGAGAGAGAAAGAGAAGGATAGAGAGAGAGAGAGAGAGAGAGCGAAAGAGAGAGAGAGAGAGGGAGAAACGGCGTGACATTCCCGACCTCTCCGAGCGCGCGCGCCGCCCTCCCACTCCGCTCTCTCTCTCTCTCGAGCTCGCCGTTAATCCGTTTATCGCGTTACCGCCACCGCTGCCGCCGCCGCCGCCGCCGCTTCCCCCCCCCGCCCACCTATTCCCCGCGGGCTTCCACCTGCGACGAACGAGTGAGAGAGAGAGGGAGCTGTGTGTGTGGGTGCAGCGCGAGACGCCAGCGGCGAATAGACTCGCCCGCCGCCGGGCCAGAAATTTCCGTGCTCGCGCGCGCACGCGGGGGAGATGTGTATTTAGCGAGCGCAGTTTCGGGGCCGATTTTTTACGGTTTTGCAAAGGCCGCCTATTCTTTATTTTTTTTGTTTTGTTTTTTTTGGCGGGGCGAGGTTTCTTTTTTCGAATTTTGTCCAATTGGGGAACTCGGTTTTTTCTGCTCGTCGATTATCCTGGATTTTTCCGTTTTTTCGACGGTCTATTTCCAATAAAGTACGGGTTCGTAAAATTTTCAACGATTGTTCGTCATTTAAGGACCTTTTCGTTTTGATAATCCAGACGTCCGAGCATTGTTTCAGGAGAAAATTCAATAATTGCATCGTGCGAGCGATGCATAAAAAAAAAAAAATAAAAGCGACGCTCCTCAACACTTCAACCTTCTTCAATAACCAACACACCATCCCGTAAAAATTCAATTAAAACCGCGCCAGTCGCCCCGATATCCCATACGCCGCGCGACGACGCACTCGACGTTCTCCGTCGTAAATCTCCCAAAAACCCGCGCATCTCCTTCGGCCGTTAATTTCGCCGTGCCGACTGGCGCGCCTATATTACGGTGGTATCGCGTCGACGGCGGGGGTCGAAGTTCGAGGAACGATTAACGCGCGACGCCGCCGCCGCCGCCGCAAATGTGTGTGTAAGGAGAGCTGCGACCCTCCTCGCGCGCCGTGATTCACGCTCCATTGCGCGTTTCGCCTCGTTGGGATATATATATATTCATTGACAGCTTCTTTTTTTTTTGAAGCCGAAAGTTTGGGAGTCGAGGGTGTTTTGTTGGCGCGGTTTGGATCGAGTTTGTTTTTTTAACTTTTAATCAAGGCTAAAAATGTACATTTATCTACTTTTGGAAAAGACGCATACGATTATCGAGTCGGACGTCGTTCTAAAACGCGCGCAAGATAGCGGAAGCGGTTCGCCGCCATCTATTACAGTCAATTAGCCCGAATCCCAGCTTGGAAATAGTTTTACCATTCTCCACTCACGGACATAGTCAACATTCCCCGGTAAATAAATTATAAACGCAAGGATATACAACGGATTCGAAGCCTCAATCGTCATCATATATACCTGCAGAACTATTCCTTCTCCAAAACGTCCTCGGACTCGGCCGGCGGCATTATCAATCTAAAAAAAGCCCATCAGGGCCGGACGGAGCTCTCTTACCTCGGCAGCGTCATGCAGGCGGGGAGCAATCAGCGGGAAAAAGCGGGAAGCCCGCTCGGCGCATACATTACAAAATTATCAGAGAGGCAGGCTCGCTCGCGCGCTAATTCAGAAGGCTCGCGCAGAGCTCTCTCTCTCTCTCTCTCTCTCTCGCCGAGAGCGAAACCTCATTTCCCCGCGGACCGCCGCCGCCGCCGCGCGCGACTGCATTACACGCACGCGACAGCCAGAGAGAGAGAGAGAGAGAGAGAGCGCGTGTCCGCCGCGCTATTTACGCGAGCGTGCGCCCGGCAATGTGCATTAATCATCCCCCCGAGCACGCGACCCGAGAGAGTGAGAGGGAGATACAGTAGCCGACACAAGTATTTCGAGAGCAGCTCTCTCTTTTTGCCGCCGCGCGGACGGGTTCGCTTTTTTTTTTTTTGGACGGTGGATTTCGGAGGTGATTTTGCGTTTGGCGTAGGAAAAGAGGGAAGTAAAATAAATGGTGCACCTGGGATTACTGATGATTTTTGATATTTTTGCCGTGATTGCCATTTTTTTATTTTTTTTTTTTTTTTTTTTTTTTATTAAACCTGCATAGATAATAATTCCAAAGGTCATCTAAAAAGCTCGGCCGCCAAAAAGTTTACTCTAAACGACATTTTCACCCTAATAAATTAACGAAAATCATCGCAAAGCCTACCCCTCCGAACAAGTGCGCGAAAAAAGTAAATAAAAAGAAAAAAAAGTCACCGAAACACTCCGCGACCGAAGCCTCGATCGGCCGTCAGCATCGCAAACGAGCCTCGCGCGCGGAGGACATACTTTTGCCGGGAACTGTATCTCGCTCGTAGGTAATTCGCGCCGTTCGCGTTTTAGAGGTGCTCAATTGCGCTTCGCGAGCCCTCTCTTTTTTTTTTTTTTTTTTTTTTTTGTTTGTCCCGCGTCAGTTTTTCGAAGCGACGTTCCATCGCAGTTGTGTGTGTGTGCGAGCCTGATTACGGCGCGGGGCGCGCAGTTAAATTCAAACTTTCCGGGCGGACTCTTTAATTCGATGCTCCGTTCGCCGCGGCGGCGGCGTTCCCCCTTTTATCTGCGAGCTCCCGCGCCATCTGACCTGTTATCGCTTTCGTAATTTGCGGGGGATGTTCCGTCGCTAAAGGGACGCGAATCGTCCCGAGAGCGCCGGCTGATAGAATTTTTAATGGTTTTTAGGTGCGACGGGGATTCGCGGGCTCGTCGAGGTGCTTCGCTCGAGACTTTTCATTAATGGAAAAGGCGCGAGTGCTGAATTTTTTTTTTAATGACAGTAAAAACTGCATTTTGCGTTGCGATTTGTTAAGAATTAGTGATGATGTCTAAAAGTGAAGTATAAGAAAACTAAGAATTGTAAATAAAACAAAATTTAAAGAGCTTTTTCGAAACTATATTACATACATCAAAAAAGCTCCCTTCCTTATCGCCGTTCTTCAAAACCGCATCCTCCAAACCCCCCCGGAGAAGCCAATTAAACCCATAACCGCAATCAATAAATACCTTCCTCTCGCACTCGACTAAAAGTGTCTGCCAGAAGTGGAATATTCGAAAAAAAAAAAAGCTCTCCTCCTCTCCTTTTACGATTGAGCTCGAAGCGATCGCGCACGCGGCTCGTAAAAATCGAAAGCTCTCGCGACGCGGCGAGGGGGGGAGGGGGGGTGGGGGGGCTTTAATTCGCGGGCGCGCGCGTCAACGCACTTTTTTATATTCTTTGATTTTTTACGCGGCCCGTTTCATAATAAACGCGGCACTCGACTGAAATTGGACGCGATGCGCCGCCGCCGCGAAATTGCTTTTTATTTCCACCCTCTTTTTAATCGTCGCTCTATCTCTCACTCGGTGTAATGTCGCCCCGTCCTCGCGTCGACGCTGTAATTTCCCGGCGTCGAATTATAGAGGGGGGACGAACGACGGCTCTGCGGCTCTCCGCTACCCTTGTAAAATTGACGAAATAATTACGCGCGATTGATAATTAATTGATTCGCGCGGGGGATGGGATTGTTTGACTTTTTACTGATTATACATCGCCGCGAGTTTAATGGCCCGTCGCCAAAATAAATATATACGCTCTCGGCCGAGGCCGCGCCGGGGTACTTTTATTCATCGGAGTTCTTTTCGCGTCAACAGGTTTTGCGTGTGTATATTCGTTCAAAATTGGGTTGAAGAGCGATAGCTTTTTGCATGTATTTTAGAAGGTCGCATTGTATGTGTACTTATTTTCAATGGTGTTCGCAGATAAAGTTTCGTCAATTTCGACTGTAAAATCCGATAAAATGGCGAGCTGTAATAATTAGAGTTTCATATGCTAATGTAAGCCGCAGTGGTGTAAATTTGGTAAAATTATTGTAATGAAAAATTTTACTTTGGAAACGTTGATAATACGTAAAATGAAAAGCACCCTCTCGCTTGATAATTCTTACCCTAAAATTTCAATTTTTGCGAATCTAGTCTACTAGATTCGTAAATAAAGATTTTAAATAATAAATACTTTAGGCTAAATAAAAAGTTGCAAAAAAAAATTAAAAAAAAATAGTAAAGGTAAATGAATTTGAGTATCAGTAGGTATTATGCGAGACGAAAGGATAAACACTTGCATGCCATACAATCTTGACAAAAAAGAAATTAATAATTTCACCAAACGTCTTAGCTTAGAAACTATTTATTCAGAACTATGAGCCTTCCCCCAAAAATGCATCCACGTCGATCGAGAAAGACCCAACAATTCCAACGAAATGATCACTCAATACTCCATCTCCCCTGCAGCCGCACCAAAAAGCCCGCGATATCCCCCACGATCGAGCGAGCGAGAGAGACGAGCAAAACAAAGCAGCCGCTCTCGAAAATCCGAGGAAATGTCATTTCGGCGGATATGCAGTCGGCGCGATGACTGCAGGAGCGTCGCCGGCAGCCTCGTCGCGCGTCATTCGGAGATTAAACTCGGGCGCGCGCGGGGCAGGCCCGAGCGTTAATTAAAGCCCCGCGCGCGCGCGCGCCGTTTCCCGGGATTTTTACGCCGCCGCCGCTGCACGCCGCGGCGTATATCGTATATATATGTCGGAGCGCGCCTCTCGCGGGATTAATCGATCGCGCGCGCCGCTAATTTGCGCCGATGTGCGCGGCGGAGAGCTCTTTTTTTTTTTTCACCGAGGTCCTTCTTTTCGGGGGGAGGAGGGGGGACTGGAGGCCGCCGCTCGTCGCGTCGTTTCGAATTTTCCGCGAAGCGCGGCTGTAATTGCGGATGGGCGAAGGCGCGGGTTGACGGAGCAGTTTTTAATTTGCTAATGAGTCGGGTGGGCCGGATTGTCGAGCCGCGCCGAGGAGCTTAATTTGTTTTAGACGGTAATGAAACACGCGGCCGGAATGTTAGATCGCGCTCGATGGGATTAATCAATGTTTTTGCATTCCGTTGATTATTCGAATCGTTTTGCCGTGAGTTTTTGGGTGTGTACAACGACGCGAACTCTGATGTGATGGTAAAACCAGTTGCATTAGAGTCATTTTTTATACAAGTAACAACGAACGATTATCATCCGGAGAAAAACGTGAAAATTTAATTTTCAATTTTAGTTTTTGTGCAATATAGGCGAAGAAAACAACTTCATACAAACCAGCGCAGAGCCTACAAAGCTCAAACGACTCTTCCTTTCGTCCGCTGCAATTTAAATCATTCCGCACGCGTCTTACCTCCCTGCCCTCCTAATCTGCATAATAATCAAAGCCTCCGATCCTTCCTCCGCGCCTCGAAATCAGCGCCGCCGACTCGAAATAACCCCTAGCCTCCCCCCGATTACGCATCGACGACGGCAGGGGTAAAGGAAGCAAAGTCGAGCGAGGCGGCAGACGCGCGCGCGACTTTCCCTCCTTCGTCCGCCTCTTCCAGCGCGACAGAGGGAGGAAAGAGAGAGAGAGAGAGAGAGAGAGAGAGGAGGATAAACAAGTGCACGCGCGCGGGGGGCCGGAGTGTGCCGGCAAAAGGGTGCGGGAATCGAATCACTCGGCGCGAGGGCTTTTAGCCAAGCGCTCCCCTCTCTCCCCAACGGTCTTGATTGATGACCGGCTCGGGTTTCCCGGTGCCGCCGCCGTCGCTGCTTATAGCTCGAGGAGCGAGCTCCGCGGGGGCTATTGAGACGTTTTCTCTTTTTCTTTTTTTCGATCGCCGGCCGAGAGAGGGATATATCAAATTTAGCTTCGAGCGCCTCTGCCAAACAAATTCATAATACATACGCGCGTTCGGCTGCCGCGATCCACCGGCTAAAAGCTCTGCGCACTTCCCGCTGCCGGCGGCGGCTCGGCAAAAACAAAGCAGCTCCTCCCCCGCCGAGGCGCGCGCGTCTGCCTCGGGAAAAAGGCGGGGGGGCGCAACAGTTAGCGAGCTCGTTACCCGGCTCGGGGAGCACGCGAGCGTACGTGACGACGCATAAAGCGGCCACTCGAGAGAGAGAGAGAGAGAAAGGGAGGACGATTTCGGCCGCTCGCCCGCGACCGATCGATCGATGTATTATCCTTCGCCTCGCTATAATAAGGACGGCGAATTTTCTTCGCGGAAGCGGGCGACGCTGAGTTTTTCTCCCACCCTCCCCTTCCCCGGAGAATCGGACGGGATTTTGCGGACTGGATCGGGGAGTGGAAAATTGAGGGAAGCCTGTGGTAAGGGAGTTTACGGAGATTCACTAATTAGAAGAGATAAATGATGTAATTGTTTACATACGTTTGCGTACGTTTTGGCATTGAAACGAGTCGTTCACTTATAAGTGAGAAAAGCAAATAAAATCCAGATTTAGTCTAACTCACTACCGTATCACGTTTCCCCTAGCTCGAAGCCTCGCAATTCCGTAATATTATAAAAAAACCGGCCGAAATCAAGTCTCGCCTCGAGCTCTCCGCCTCGAAATCGCCCACCTACATACGATTGCTCGCCAGCGTCGACCTCGCGGCACTCGTCAAACGTCGAATACCTTCCTCCCACAATGCGAGAGATCTCCTCGCCGTGCCCTCCGTCGCAACCTGCAGCCGAGAGAGCCCGCGTACATACACACACAAGTCGGCTGCAGGCGCGACGAGCGTTTTAGCTCCTCTCGCACCTCGGCGGCGGCTGCGAATCGGGCTAATTACTCCGGCGGCGGCGGCGGCTCGCACTCGCGCGCGCCGCCGGCCGAGCTCGCAATTAGCGGCGGCGCGCTCCGCACACACATACAGTCGGGCTTTCCCCGCTATCACGCGCCGACAGCTACGCCTGTTTGTCGGCAGCCTGCATTGTTCCGCCGCGGGAGGCGGGACGCACGTTTCCAGCCGCTCAGGGGGAAATATATATATATATATCTCCTTTCGGGCCTCCCGCGGCAATTAAAAGCGAGCCCTCGCGCACTCTCGTCTCCCCCGGACGCATCCACACAGGTGACTCTGCCCGTTCCCGGTGACATAAAAAAAAAAAAAAAGCCCGCGCGTCCCCTCCATTTTTCGTGATCGATCACCGGGAACGGCATCGGGCCTCCGGCGCTAAGCGGATTCTTCTCCCCGCCCCGCTGTCGCGATTAGACGGCTATGTACTCCGCGTGGGCGAACGAGCCGCGAGACGCCGCTCGTAACGAGGAGCCCCCGACGCCGAGTCGGACGGATCCGCAGACGGATTCTCCCGCCGTTCCTCGTGCCATCGGGCGCGGGTGCCGAGGATCCTTTTTTTTTTTTGTTTAGGACGCGCGTAAAATCGTCAACGCGCACAGAGTACGTAAAAGCAGCGCGCTCCGAATCGCGAACGCAGGAGAGCCGTAAGCCACGGTTGTAACCTGGTCATCGGCGACAAATCGCGGAAAGCGTTTAGAGCAACGAACCGCCACGCGGACGCGTCAAGTATACACCCCGCGGCACTACGTGATTTATAGACACGCGTCACGGACGAATTTACTGCCCAATTTTAGAATCGCCCCCTCCCCCCCCTCCGCGAAACCTTACGATCGCGTTTCGCAGGTAATAATCGAAAACGCGCGCAGCTCTCTCTCTCTCTCTCTGCGTCGGCGGGCCGCGCCGGCGGAGGACAAAAAAAAAAGAGCGTCGCTCGGTACGCGCGTAATCGCGGGCCATTATCGAAATTGCGCCGAGTGCGTCTGCGGCGCGCGGGGGGAGTACGGTTCGCGCTCGGTTGCGCGCGCGCGCGCGCCTTCCTTCTTCTTCTTCTTCTTCTTTTCCCCGGCGGCGACGACGACAGCTCCGGGCATCGATCTATATACGCCCGACGCCCGGCGTGGAGGCGACGACGCTGCTTCCAAGGCGAGATTGAGGTACAGCCCGACGGGAAAGTATTCCGGCCGAGAGGTGACGGAAGAAATCGGGGACGGGGGCGAAGTTTGGGAAATTAGCTGGTTCTTGGTTGGCAGATATTTTTAGAGGAAGAACGGAGAGGGGAAGGGTTGGCTGGGCGGCTGGGCGAAATTTTAAATAACGAAGGTCCAACTTTTCGTCGACTGCAGAGTTATTGGGCAGATTTGTTAATTCCGTAACGTTAAAATGATGGCAGATTAATGCAATATTATTAACAGCGTTCGACCGTCTCTGCTTGACACTTTCAATCTTTAAATTAGCAGAGCGTCAAAATATCCCGACGCATTTTCCCATCATAATTCAGTGATTAACGAAAAAGCTCGCTCCGCCACCTTCACCCTCGCGGCAAAGCATAATATTCGAGCCGTCATAGCCAAAGCCCTCTTTGGAAATCCTGGAAAGAAAGCCATTTTGCAGGACAACTATACCTCTCTCTCCACCCCCTCCTCCTCCTCCTCCTCCTCCTCCTCAAAAGGAGGAAGAAGCGAGAGGGAGAGCAGAGCCGGTTACGTGCGGGAGGCTCGTTCGGCGTCGCTCGAATTCCCTCTCCCACCCCTCTCCCCTATCTATCCATCTCCGTAGACTCCGTCGCTCGGCGAATCCCTGGTTCGTCGAACTTCCGCCTCGATAAAGCACACGGCGTCTTTTCCTTTTCTCTCTCCCTCTCTCTCTCTCTCCCTTTCGCTCTTCTCGCTTTCTCTTTTTAGCCACCGCCGCCGTCGCCGCCGCCTGCTGCTGCTGCTACTGCCGCCTGCCACTTCTCTTAGCCTAGATCCGGACGCTACTTAACCTCTTCGCGCGCGAGAGAAGCTCGGATGGCTGGGGTGGTGGTGGTGGGCTGCATGAATCTAGAGCGGGTGGCTTGCCGACTTATTTTCGCTCTCTCCGGGGGGGGGGGAAAGTTCTCTCGCTTTTCGGCAGTTTTTCACTTCGGCGTAAAAAATTCGACGTTTCCATTTCGAAGCGAGCTCCGAAATATAAGTAAACTCGAACGAAGTCCGCAGTAAAATTATTAAAAAACACCTCGCAGCCGCAATAATTGCACACTTCGAATCGGAGCTTTCGGGCGCCCAAGCAAGATATCTCCTAAAACATTTCTCCGCCGGTTGAACGCATATCCGAATCCCCGTTTCCCTCGGCTCCCTAAAAATCCCGATCCCGGAGCCGAAACAGCTCCCCCTCGCATTACCTCCTCCTCCTCCGCCCCGCGAACCCTTATCCTCGGCCGCGCGGCGCGTGAAAAGGGTCGCGCGCACAATGCGCGCGTCATCCTCTCCCGCCGGTGGTGCGGCACAACAATATTCATTCTCGTCCGCCTTTCCCGCACGCGAGAGACCGGCCCCTCCTCCTCCTCCTCTCTCGCGGTGAGCGAAAGGGCCGCCGCGGGATCGCGCCCGGAGGGACAGGGAGAGATAGAGGACTGCCGAGAAAGAAAGAAGGAGGTAACGAGGAGCGCGTCTAACGAGTGCGCTTCCGCGGGGCGGAAGTGTCGCCGGATTTGCGGGGCTGTAGGAGGGAGAGAGAGAGAGAGCTTTTTCTCGCCCCCGAGAGGGAGAAGGAGAGAGAGAGCCGGGCATTAATCATCGCCGCGCGCGGACGCTGTTTTTTCGGCGAGGCCACACCGCGGCTCTTTTTTTTCGAGAGGTGCAGGTATCGACGGCTTTTTGGAATTGGCCGGGGATTGAGAGAGAGCTTTTTTAGAAACTGATAACGCTTTAGATTTTGTAGAGTAGCGGTTTGTAATAAATATTTTTGATGAAATTGTTTATTAAAGTAAAGTATATTTTTAGCAAAGGGGCATTATAGGTAAACCCGAGAATGACCCGACAAAGGACTTTCAACAGTATCAGCTTTGCCTGCTTCAGTCGGATAGTTCTTCTTCTACATTTCTTATTTAAATTTTCTACCATTTTTTGGCTGGCAGCAAAGCAATTTTCAGTCCGGAGAAGTTTAAAATTAGATTCCATTCCTTCGATTAGAAACGCGTACATCTCCTCGGCGCCTAAATCAAACGATATACCGAAACAACGTCACCGGTCGAGCAACGCGGCAAAAAAAAAAACGAATCGTCGCGCTCCTCGTTAACGATTAACCCGCGCCCCGCCTCCTCCCCTCATCAACCTGCCTCCGAGCAAAGGCGCCTCCGGAGGAAAAACGCGAACTTTCTCCGTCCTCGCAGAAGAAATAAAATAAGAGAGACTTTCTCTCTCTCTCTCGCTGCAAGCGTCACCTCGCGCCGCGTGAAAAAGGAGGCTCGCTCTCGGAAACTCCATATCGATTATCCAGCCTCGCTCGCTCGCTCGCTCTCGACGTCCTCGGCAAAAAGTTTGCCTCGGCGGGCGCGCGTTTGTCGCGAGCGAGAGAGAGAGAGAGAGAGAGGCGAGAGAGCGCGTCTAGCATAAGGAAATGAAGCGGAAAGGGAGCGCGTGCATCTGCCGCCGCCGCCGCCGCCGCCGACGGAAAGATAGAGACGGAGAAGCGCAAAGCGCCTTTGCCGACTGCTCTCCGGTATATCTGTAGCGGGAGAGAATATACACCTCCGTTCTTTCGCTCCGCTTCTCGAGAGGAGATGCTGCCGCCTCTCTCGCTGTATTTCGGTGCGTTTTTTAGGCTGCCGCGGGTGTAATTTTGCGCAAGTTTTCGAGAGCGCCGGGGGGAGCGGTTTCCGGCCGTGCTTTTGTAATTGTGGCCGGGGGACTTTTCCTTTTTTTTCATTTCGGGCTTCTCGCTCGATGAGGGAAGATCCGCGTGGTGAAGTTTGCGGAGAAACTTGATCATACGTAGTTTCGTGCTTTCCGGAACTATTTTCAAGCAAAACTTTGATTAATTAATTAATACAAAGGTTATCGCACTCATTGAAGATATCCTAATTCTTCCTCCTCTTCGAGGCGAAACCTCCGTCCGCCGATCCGAACCCCTCGGCCTTCGAAGTAAGCATCTCCACCTGCTGCAGCACCGCAAAAAAAAGCTCGGACGAAAGCTCTGAGAAAAAAAGAGGGGGCCGCGAGAGCGAGAGAGAGCCGTCCGTTATCCGTTATCGGTCGCGTGCGCGGGTCTCATCGGGCCTGGAAATTATAGCCCGGCGCTTGGCGGCCGCGCCGATATGTATTTCGAGGCGGGCTTTCGGGCGCGCGCGCCGCCGGCGTACGTACGTATGTATGTATATATACAGAGGAGCGTGCGCGTGACACATTGCGTCGGGCCGCGCGTGCCCTCCGGGAAAATTTTTTTGTTTTTTATAATACGCGGCCGCTGATGCTTTTTCGAATTTTCCCCTCGTCGATTGGGTCAGGAGTTCGCGGGGACTTCGCGTGATTGATAAAGTTTTTTTTTATTTTTGGGAGGGACCGCGCGCGGTGACGATTGCGGAGATAAGCGGAGTGGCGAACTTTTTTTATTTTTTACTTTTTAATAAAGCGAATTGACGGAGTGACCGCGGATTAGGAGGGACGCGTTTCAATTGGGGTAAAAATGATGTACGAAAACCGCGGAGAAGTAGTGTGTGTGATTTAAAAACTGTCGTATATACACCGTGTTCGAAATGTTCCGCACCTCCCCTCCACTTGTAACAAAAAGTAAGCACTTTGGAAAAAAAATGTTAAATACAAAAGTTGTACAACTTAAACTTAAGTTAAAACTTAACTTTACAATTTTTGTCTTTAACATTTTTTTCCAAAGTGCTTACTTTTTGTTATAACTGGGGGGAGTCCGGAACATTTCGAACACTCTGTATACTTTGAAAAACTGCACATTTCGACATAACACATTAAACCATAATAAACCTTCCAAATTCCATTTCTTCAACCGAAAGAACGAATCCCGAAAACCCGGAAATCTCCCGTGCACCAAAAAAAGGCGCGCGCGTGCCCCGCCGCTCGCGAGGGTCCCCGCGCACTAAATTCTCCGCGCCGCCAAATCACGCGGCCTCTCTGCCCCGAGGTCTTCTCCCGCGTTCCGCGCCTCCCGGAAGCCGCGCCGAGAATCACTTCCCACCTTCGCGCCGCCCCGGAGGACCGCTCTCTCTCTCTCTCGCGCGCCGTAAAAAAGGAGCGAGGCAACAGCGGCGGGAGATAGCGGCGAAGAGCGCCGGATAAGCCTCGCGGATATCTCGGGGAGGCAGGCGTGCCCTCGCCCCCCGACGGACGGGGGGGAGAGAGAGAGACGCTCCGACCGGGATTACCGCCGCTGTCGCCGACACCCACCGCCGGAAATCGAGCCACCACCTCGGAAAAGCGCCTTTTCTGCCCGGAGCCGCGCTGTGCTGCCGGAGGTGAGGTCCTTTTTTTACAGCGCGGGTCGCACACGGCCGGGTTGGAGCGACGGGTGCTGATTAGGTTTAGGAGGGGCGTCGCGCGAGAGTGCGGGTTCGAATGCTCCAAATGTATACCTTTTACTCTCTTGAAAAAGTCATGGTCGGATGGTGTGAAGACTTTAAAGACTGATTCTCGCACGAGAATTTGCTGCATTCGGTAGATTTGAATTTTTCGAATTAAATAATTGAAATTAAATTGAAATAGTTAGAATAATAGGATTAATATTTTATTTTGAAAATTAGTATTTTAAAAATTAGTAGTTTATCCTATAACCGCAACAAAAGAAAATAGTACGCACGAAGCGCGTTGGATTTTGCTAGTATAACTTTAAATCTTTCGAAGAAATCAGTATTTTTCGTCTCATTTGCAGTTGGTGCAAGTATTAACAAAATGCGAAACGATTTTGTTAATGAGCCTACTCGCGCTCTGCAATCCCCTTTTTAACTGCGCCTCTAATCTAAAAAAAAAGACCGTATACACCTCGAACCTAACCCGCAGTCCATCCCGCAGCCGTTATATCAAAAGAGGCTCGCTCGGCCCCGTTCTTGCATTATTTATCCAATAATTCGCGCGCGTCGCATTAATCCGAGCGCGCGCGCTCGGCTATTGACATGTAAATTTAGCGCGACTGATTAACCCGAGCATTCCACCCACGCGTCTACCTCCCGTGCGCCCTCCTCCGCAGAGCCGCTCGCGCGAAAGGAAACGTCGGGCGAGTGAGAAAGAAAAAAGGAAAAAAGAAAAAAAAAAGTCGCCCATCGACAGGCCAGAGGAGCGACGAAGTAGCCGTAAGGAAAGAGGGGGGAGGCTCGTAGGCGCGCGCGTGCAAAGAGGCATGAAACGGGGCGCCTGGCGCCGCCGCTGGAATATTGATATGCAAATACAGCGCCGTGGGCGGCTCTAACGCCGGACGCGCGGCGGCGGCGGCGGCGGCTCCCGGGGAGAGAGAGGTGTGCTGATGAGTTTTTGCGATGCTTTTTCGAGTGCGCCCCGGGCTCGGGGGAAAAAGGGAGGTGGGGAAGCAGAGAGCGGCCGCCCCGCGCGGCTCGCGCGCGCGCCAAGGATTTATGCGCTTCGGGAAAGTGATTCGTATTTCTTGGTGGGTATAGGCGGCTATCGCGCGCAGAGCATTGATTGAGGGGAGGTGCGGAGGTTCGGAGAGCGAGGGGAGATTTTTAAATGAGGAGGAGTGCAAGTCGGGTTGGCGTTTTTTTTTTTTTTTAATTTTATAATGTAGTTAAGTTTATAATCATTTATATTGAAAAAAAATATATTTCAGATTATAAATCAGAAATATTAATGTATGTACCGATAAATTATTAAAGAAATTTTTTTTTATTTAAAAAATATGAATACTTCCTATAGTGTACTATCTCCCAAAGTCTTTAAAAAGCATAATATTGTATTCGGACAAAAACCAAAATTTTGCTCATTGACAGGTCGTGGCGAAAAATTAGCACGATTCGAAAATGAAAGACGGAAAAATAATTTTGCTGAAATTTGAATATTAAAAAAAAAAAAAAAGGCTCGGTGAAACCTATACGCCGCCGCTGATAGTATCCGCTACGTTACGGTACAAAAGTTAAAGAGCGATAGACTCAAGCGGCGCGCGTAGATTTAATGCGTCGCCGTTGAATCGTGGGAAACGTTCTAATGCTTTGGCGCTTTGTTAATCATTGAAATTTTTAAATTCGAGTTGTTCGTACGTGAATGTGCGTAATGCCCGAATTATTAGATCAAAAATTGATAAATTTAAAATTTATAATAAATGTTTCCAACAATGGAACTGCTTAAAAACGCATAATTTTCTTGATTTGCTTGTGAATTAGTTTTATTTATTGTTAGCTTTATCGAAATGTGAAAAAGCAATTTCTAAAAGTGTTTCTGCAAAAATTTTATCCATAGATTTTATTTATTCATTTCTATTCAAATATTCGGTTTCAAATATTCGATTGTTTATGCACATTATTAAGAATTGTAAATATTTAAAGTGTGCCCAATTTAGCATAGTTCAATATCATCTACGGCATATAAATTTTACCAATTCTAAATTGCGCCCAATGTTTAAGCGAACGATTCTTATACGTCCGCGAACGAAACGCGAAATCTTCTTTTTCAACTAAAAAAAAGCTCATTATTCGTCTCTTTGTTATTAATTAACGCGTACAAAAATGACAGTCCAGCCCCGTCAAAGTTTCGTCGAATTTTCCATTACCACCGCTGCGTGTCATAAAATACGTCGACGACTTAAAGAAATCGTCAGTTTGAAAAACCTGCCGCCCATCCCGGCGCTCGATCTCTCTCTCTCTCTCTCTCTCTCCCAAATCCCAAAATGATACGTCACCCTTTCGCGCGTCGACCCCGGCTCGAAAAGAAAAAAAAATGAGAGCGAGACAGAGAGAGAGAGAGAGAGAGAGAGAGAAAAAAACAACAGCAGCGGCGGTGGCGGCGGCGGCGGCAGCGCGATCGCCATCGGCGCGTCATTCGGCTCTGTGAGCACTCCGTCAAAAGTTAAAGCTCGCTCGGGCGCTTGGCGCGCGTTCGCACACAGTGAAACCACCCCCGCGCCTCGCTCGCTCTCTCTCTCTCGCTCTCTCTCGCATATAGATATCTCTCGCGCAAAAGCGTAAGTGGAGAGAGGAGGGCTTTGGGGGGGAGTTGCGGGGGGGTGGGGGCGGCGAGCGGAGAGAGAGAGAGAGAGAGAGCAGAAGCGCGCTTCGCTTCAGCCCCTCACCCTCTCGCTCCGGCGTATATACAGCTATACGCGCGTGCGGAGAGCTCGCGCGCGCGGCGCGGCAGGTTAACGAGCGGCTCGCGAGCTGCTCCACCGACGGCCGACACGAGCGAGAGCGAGAGAGAGAGAGGAAAAGAGCGCGGGGGGTGGAGAGGGGGTCAAGGGTCGAGAGAGAGAGAGAGAGAGAGAGCGTGAGCGAGAGAGAGAGAGAGAGAGAGAGAGAAGTGCGGTGTGGCGTGCCCGCCGAGGGGGAAGCTCGCTCGCTGCCGGCAGCAGCGCGCGCCCGCTATAACAGAGAGACGACCGGGCGTGCCGCGGAGCGTGCCACCAAAGGGGATGAGAATTTTGCCAAGCGCCGGGAATCTATTGTCCCGACGATCCGACTTCGAAAAACCCCGGAAATTCGGGTTTTTCGAATTTCGCAACCCCGTCTCGGGTGGTGAGTAGTGTTGGGCGGGGGTCACATTTTCAGAGAGACCGATTTTTTTTCCGCAAAAGAGTCGCGGCGGGGCGCGGGCAGATGGGTTAAGTCGGCGGGACTATAGTTTCCCGCGGCGGCGAAGCAGGGACATGCCCTGCGGGACACGGCGGTGGAACGGGGGGGGGTGGCGGCGGTCGGAACGGACCGCGGAAACACGGAGAGGGCGGGAACGAGTGCACGCGCGTTCGTGTGGGTGCGAGCGAGCGAGCGAGTCGAAGGGTATCTCTCGCATAGATGAGGAAGGCTGGAGGAAAGAGGGTGGCGGTGGCGGTAGCTGAGTGACGCGGCCGAGGAGCGAAAGAGAGGGAGAGAGAGAGAGTGAGAGAGAGGGAGCGAGCAGCTCTCTTTGCCTTTCTCCGCGCGTGCGAGCTGGCGAAGTTATAGAAGCCCTCACCCTCTTTCTCGAGCGCTATATAGCAGCTCTCTCTCGGGGGGGTCGGACGAGCGATTTCTGCCGCGCGCGTCTGTGTGGGTGAGCGGCAGCTCTCGCTGCAAACGAGTGCGTGCCAAAGTCGCTCGCTCTCTCTCTCTCTCCCTCTCTCTGTTAAGGCGCGCGCGCTCGAGCTTTTCCGAGGGTGGAGAGAGAGAGAGAGAGATGAGGGTTGCTGCTTGGCTGGGTTGCTCGTCGGTGTGAGGCGGCTGCCTCTGCCTGCCTGCCTGCCTGCTTTCTGTCTATCACGAAAGCGCCGCCCGCGCCGAGCGCGCATCTTCTCGAGAGAGAAACTATTTCGGGGATGAGGTGGAATTGAGAGGAGCGCCGGAATGTATGTATGCGCCGGGCGCGATCGTCGGGAGACGCGAGCTCTCTCTCTCTCTCTTTCTCTTGTCACCCCGGCTTCTTATCCTTTTCTTCTTTTTATTTTTTTTTTTATTATTTTTAAATGTTCGACGGAAAATTATTGACGTCGGGCGGTGTGCTATTTTTTTAATGCGGGATATGATGTTTGAACGAGGTTATTTTGGTGTTTGAGCAAGTTTAGCGGCTGGACAAATGTGCGTGATTTTTGAAAGCTTGCCGATAATTTTGCGGTTCGTTACATTTAATGTAAACATTTACATCGGGTTGCCAATTTATTTACACGTTGAAATGAATTGATTAATAAATTTTTGTGTAAATGAAGTAAAATGCATAAAAATACAATCGACAAAAATCGCAATTATCTAGGAAATGATGTAATATTACACCCCCAAATCTAAATTATTAAAGTACTAAAAACTTTTAAAACTATTGAGGTCGCTGCTTTAACTGGGAACAACTAATACTCTTTCCACATCCTAAAATTATTTAAAACAACAAAACCCCATAAAAAACATTATTCAACTCCCCAAAAAATTATTAAAATCTCCATCCCGCCCGGCGCAGTTCATCCCCGCTTTCCCAACGAATCCGAAATAATGCAAAGTGCAGAGAGAAAGAGAGAGCGAATCAGCAACCCCCACCCCGACCTCAACCGGGGTCTAGCAAAACTAAAAAAAAAAAAAGCCATCGGGCCGAACGGCCTGCGGGGCGAATCGCACCGAGAGCGAACCCGACGCGGGTGATTGCTCGCGGGCGAAGGGGGAGGGGGGTGAGGGGAACTATACGTAACAAGTGCACGAAGCCCCTGCCGCCGATCGCCGGCTGCAACTCTTAACTTTACACTCGGCTGCCCGTTGAAATTTAATGCGGGATGTAGATCGCGCCGCGCGGCAAGGACGCCGTAGGTGGCGGACGGAGGAGCCTCGCCGCGGGGGGAAACTGCGCACCCGAAGTAGGTTGCCGGGGGGGAGGTGGGATTCGACCCTTTTATTCGTGGGGTTTTCGGTTATTGCGAGAGAGGGCTTTTGAAATTTGCACTTTGAGGATACGGCTCGAGTTGCTAAAGAAAGTATGCCTTGTATAGTTTTGGAGTTTTATTTAAACGAAGAAAGTTTTCAATTTCGCTCGTACAAACGCACCTAAATACTTTCTCTTTTGAAGCCTGCATCCGCCGCTGATTGTCCAAATTTTTGTTTACAAGTGAATCACGCTCATTGGGCTGTTTTCATCGCTTAATATACAACTTGGTAGTTCGACCGTCAAACTATATAAAACTTCGTCTTCGAGCGTATATAAAACGCGCGCATTATCCGCGATATAATTAAACCCGCTCGAAGTCGTACAGGTGGCAAGGCGCGTTCCACAAAAATTTAAGCCACGATGGTGTAAAGGTAAAGGTGGCGGTGGCAGCCAAGCGTTTGACGCCCGCACGCGTAAGTATCGCGAGTCGCCGTTCGAAATTGGAAAAATGAGCCGAGCCAATTAATTAATTGCGCGTTGGGCGAGTTAAAAGGTAAACATTGGTTTTTCGTCTTGCGCAATTTCGTTACGCAACGTTTTATTGGACTCTGCTGGATAATTAATGTGCCGCGATGGAGGTACGAGAGGTGCACGTGGAAAAAAAGGAGGCGTTAAAAGTTAATAAACTGGGAATTGTGATTTAAAAAAAGCGCATTGAGATTGCGTAATTCGAGGTGTATACAAGTCTGAAAAACTTGTAATACGTTTGAAAATTTCGCTTTTAAGGTAGTTGTGAACGAAGGTATAGAACTTTTATAAATAATGATATATTTTATAAACATTTATGAACTGAAAGTAAAATTATAAAGTCAAAATTTGGTATTGTAAGTAAAGATATAATTCACCAAAAAAAATAGTTGTCCAAAGTAATGAATTTTTTTCATTTTTTAATTTATTTCGACGTAAAGGGACTCATTGTACTCGTCGTTAAAAACTTATCTAGAGATTCGCCATGAAAAGAGTTTGAAATAATTAATTTGCAAGGGATGAAAGTCAATTGTTTATGTCCAAATACACAAGAGCTTATAAACAGTTGGAGTTTGCTCTTTGAAAATGAATTATTTCAACATTTCTGCATCGTGAATCTACAGATAATTGTTTAACGAGTAAAATGAGTCCCTTTACGTCGAAATAAATGAAAAAACGAAAAAAATTCATTACTTTGAAAAATTTTTTCTTTGGTGAATCGTATCTCTATTTACGCGGAAAAAATTTTCTAGTAAAAATTACAATAATACATATTAATTCTATAAAAATCTAAAAAATTACCGTGTTCCTAGTCAATGTTACGAGTCTAAATATGAAAATTTATCATTGACCTCGTAAAATTTACTAGAAACTATGGTGATTTTTTAGATTTTTACTAGAAAATTTTTCTCCGTGTACAATATCAAATTTTGATCTCTTAATTTTTTTTTTTCAGTTCATAAAAGTTAACTTTATAACATATATCATCACTTACGTAAATAGATGATAATTAAGTATGCTAAAAATTTTTTTTTTAAAGTTTTATATCTTTACAACTACCTTAATTAAAAATTCAGTTTTTGGACGCAAGAAGTAAAACCAAAGAAAAATGCGCTCGATCGCCAGAGCTAATTTTCACCAGCCAAACTTTAAAAACAATCCCAACTCCAACATTAAAAACGTTCGAAGCCCAAACCTCGACCCCGTCCGTCCGTCCGTCCATCCGGTCGAAAAAAACTCATCCTCCTCCTCTGCATCCCCCGACGTATATATATCCCTCGTCATCCTCGGGTCGAAAGCTCGCCCCCGCCCCGGCTCTCGGCTCTCGGCTCGGCTCGGCGGCGGCTAAAGCTCCGAGTCCCTCCGGCGAAAGATTATATAGAGAGCCTTGGGGCGGGCTTCGCCTCGGCGTAACGAGGCTATAACGCGAGCCGCCGGGTGATTACCCAGCGCCTCCGCCGCCGAGTCGTCAAAACGGGAGGCAAGCAGCCCGTCGCCCTCGTTAACCCCCTTATACGGCTGCTCCGCGGAGGCGGCGCCGCCGCCGTGGGAAGAGGCGCGCGCGCGCGCGTGCGGCCCGCTCTCCCTCCGTGTGTAGCGCCGATTATCGCGAGCTGCCTCGGAGGATGAGAGCGGAGGGGGGGGAAGGGAGGGCCTTTATTCTTTGCCGAAGCCGACGTTCGCGGGAGCTTTTTCTTTTTATCGGGCTCTGTAGGCTCTCTCGTAGAATTGTCGTCGTCGCCGCGTGGATTTGTCGTCGGAGCGCAGAATTGAGGTGTTATTAGAAAAATGTTTTAAATCGAGCTTAAAGCTATTTTCAAAGGAGGACGATTAAACGTTCGATTAGAATCTAGTCATCAATTGTTTCCAGCCACAAGCCGCTCGAATCGGACCCATGAAACGATCTCCTGTAAAAAAAGAAAAAAAAAACCGCGCTCGCCCCGCTAAACTCGAATTTCACGAAAGAATCGTGGAAGGGTTCGCCGCGACAGAGGGTGGGGGGGCTCGTATCCATTAAATGGACCGGAAAAGCTCGCCGAGGAGGATCGAGGGCTTGCAAATCGCGAGGCCGTCCCCCTCCCTTGGAATTATATTAATTGGCCCTTCAGCCGAGCCGCGCGTAAAACTGTCGTTAAAGAGGGAACGGATCGGGCCGCGACGCCGCGCGCCGGAGAATGAGAATTTTATTTTCAATATTTCGGGGGATTTAGTGCCAGGTGAAAGAGAGAGAGAGGGGGCTTTGTGGCCCTGGGAATTGCGGCTTGTAATGTAGGTTCTTACGAGTGGCGCGATGCTTATTGCGGAAAAAGTTGTTCTGGCGCGATGCGTTTGGTACACAGTTATTTGTCATAACTCAATGCGGATCGTTCCAGCAGTCATGGGACAGATATTAATTTTGCATCATGTTTCTGTGTTTTGTGTTATATAAAGTACGTTAATTACGACAATTAAACTTCTAAATTACTAAATTAAAATTTGAAAACTTCTGAACAAAGCCATCCATTTCCTCTTCTTCGTTAAAATTCCTTCGTTTCCCCGCCATTCATCTCAAAGTCCCAAGCAACTGAAAACCTTAAAACCTCGAAAAAACCTCGAGAACCCCCCGAAAATCCCGCGGACTTTCCTCGGAAAACGTCGCCGCCCGCGCAATCGCCCGCGGCGCCCGCTCTCCCCGTACTTTCCATTCTACTTTCCGCGCACGAGCCCGCATACACTTTAAAAGCCGGGGGGGAGGCGGCGCTCGATTACGGAGGCGCGGCGCGTCTCGGCTCTCCTCTCTCGGGGGCGCGAGCTCGGAATCGTAATAACGCGCGCGCCGCCGCCGCCGCCGCCGATTTCGCAGGCGTCGCGGGTCGGTCATTCCGCTCTCTTTGCAGCGTAGCCGCGGGAGCTCGAGTCGTCCGGCTTTCTAAGGATTTCGCCGCACCGTGTTCCGGGAGCGTATCGGGCTATTCTCCCAATTTCCACTCGGGCTAAATCCACCGGCACAGGTGCGGAAACAGCCACCCCACCTGCCCCTTTTCTCCTGGTCATCAGCTGCAGCTTCCAGCGCTTTTTCCCGGGGCGTCGCAGTCGCACCGGGCTCGCACTCGTTAGAGCGCCGGGAGGCAGAGCGGGGCGGGGTGGCGGGGGACGAAGAAGGCTTTGGAATTAGCCTCGTTTCCACCCCCCCCCCCCGGCGTGGGTGTCCGAGCGACCCACACTTGTCGCGCGCACGTGCAGCAGCGCCGCGCCGAGTGTGTACACAATGCGACACGCGCGGCCGGGCACAGATGCGGGGAGAGAGAGAGAGAGAGAGTCGGCGAGGGGCTGCCGGCGGCGCCTTCCGATGGGATTAAGCCGAACGAAGGGGAATCCCGTGTTTTTTTTTCTTTCTTTTAAGCCCGCCGAGAGAAATGGGATAGATGACGCGTTTGGAGGAAGGAGCTTTCGGCTCGGGAGGTCGACGGTGATAATGAAGGTTGAAGATTTTGGTTAAATTGCTAAAATCGTTATTTCACAAAAAAAAACCTAGAGGCCCTTCGAGAGTTTGGAACTTACCGAGTTTACTTATTGAAAATCTCGGGGCACGTGGAGGATTCATCTCTGAATGAATGATTTTTAACGAACTAATAACCAGAAGTGACTGTTAAGTTTAAAGTCACCTTGCAGCCTGCATTAAAAACCCCCGCGAAGTCAAGGGGACGTCGGACGGGTTCGTTGTAATTGTATACGTGTAACTTTAAAGCACGGCCCATCCAGCCTACATTATATATTTATCTTTAACGTCAACAATCACCACCGCCTTGACGTTCGAATTTTCGTCTCCCACGAATCATCGCGTTGACTCTCCTTTCCTTCCGCGGTTAAAACCCGCCTCGAAATTCTTTCAATCGCGAAAAATCCACGTCGATTCGCGACCGTCGACTTTTTTCCCCCGCCGAAAAAAAGCTTTCTCTCCCAAGCCTTCCCTCCCCGGGCGGCGGCGGCTCGAAATCGCGCGCAGCCATCCAATTACCACCTGCTCGAGCCTCGCTCGCAATCGCGCGGTGCACGCGAGCCATCGAAAAAGTGTGCCCCCTCCCCCCCTTCCCCCCTCCGTCCGTCGGCGCAATCGCGGCGACGATCGACTGCTCGCGAAAGGGACTCGCCGCCGCTAATCGGGGCCGCCGATCTGGCCGAGGCTCGTGTCGCCCGCGATTTATCTGGGTATCGCTCGCCGCACGCGCTCTCGGCCCGGACCCTTTTACCGTCCCGCGCGTCTGTATATATCCCGTGCTTGCTTTCTGCTTCTCTTTTGTTTTTTTGGCGTGGCGGCCAGAGACGAGTGTGTCTCGTCGCTTCGCGGCCGAGGAGATTATGAAGGAGAGAAAATTGATGAGAAAAAACGTCGGTTGAGAGGGCGTGAGTCGCAATTGCTTTTCTTCTAAAATGCCGTTCTTCCTCCTCCTTTCAAATAATTGATTTGTCCCCGCAGCCAAATTTCTCTACCTCGACTTATCGACACCTTCGGCGACTCACCCGAGCCCCCCGACTTTCGCGGATCTCCCGCGCTTTAGGCGGGGCAAATTGGAGAAAGGAGCGCCGCGACGTAACTCGCTCGAACGCTCGCCGCGGCAAAACACAGAAATACACATACAGACGCGCGCGCGCAAGTGCGTGCGTAGCTGTACGTTACACGTCGGAAAGTTTGAAAAGCGCTCGGCTCTTCATTCAACAAGTTGCACGCGCCGATGTCGAGGCTCTTTAAAACACACCGCGGTCTAAGAAATTTCCGCGCGCCCCCCGGCTGAGAACATTCGCGATCGTAATCGCGCGCGGGGATTTTGGGTGGAGAAGCGTTTTCGAGAGGGGCAGACGGGCGGCTAGTCTGGCTGGGGGTGAGGGAGGTTCGATTGTCGCGTAATTTAATTGTTTATTTACAAACGCGAGACTGAAAATATTGTAGTTAATATAATGCAATATGACGCGATAAGTGAAACTCGACAGTCTCCGGCCTACGTTTATTAGCGAAACGTCGACGACGCGACTCGTAAACAAAACTCGAGGCGCCGTATAAAGACGAGTTCGTCAAAAGGCAGTTTTTAAAAAACCGTCTGTAAACACTTAACGCGTCCATCCGCGCGCGATGCTCGCCTCCGCCGATAACCCGAAATCTATATCGTTCATAAACGAGCGTCCCTCGGCGTTAAAAGTCGTGCATCTCCCACCCGCGAATCGAAGCCACCCCGAGATCGAAAAAAAAAAAGGAAGGGAGAAAGAAGCCAGCGAACGAAAAAAAAAAGTCGTTCAAGCAAAAAAAAAGGCAAGAAGCACGAGAGAGCGAGAGAGAGAGAGAGAGAGAGCGAGGAAGAAGCGCCCCGCGAGGAGCAGCTCTCCTCGGCATCGTCCGCAAAAAAGAAAGCAAGACAAAGCGTCTCGCTCTTCTCTCTCTCTCTCTCTCTCTCTAGCAGGCTGGCGCGTCTCCGCGTGTATGGGTGCCTCGGTGCGCTTCGTGCGGCGGGATATATATATATATATATATATATACGTATATATACGCGCGGAGAGTGCCCGTGGCGGCGGGGCGCGCGAGAGGCGTCGAGTCTCTTTCCCTCGTGGGAGTTATATCGAGAGACGGCGCGGAGGGTTAAAGAAGCTCTCTCTCCCTCTCGCTCGCTCGCTCTCTCTCTCTCTCTCTCTCTCTCTCTCTCTCGCTCGTAACGAGTCCCTCCTCGATGGGCTTTCTCGCTCGCAAAAAAGAGAGAGGGAGATACGATCGGCGAGCGCGCGCGTGATAAATAACCGAGAGAGAGCGAGAGGGAAAGAGAGAGGGAGAGCTATAGCTGGGTTTGTCGTCGACGGCGCGCGCGGTAGTCTCTTTCTGTTGCGAGAGAGAGAGAGAGAGAGAGAGCCCGTTCTGCGCCAACACCGACGGAGATGGAGCCTCGCCGAACGAGCGGTCGCTATTGCGCTACCGAGATCCCGCCGCCGCTTTGCGCTACAGGGTGCGTCACTCGGGTCTGGGGAAGCGGGGGAGTTTCTTTTTTGTTTTGAGAAGGCTCGCTTTTTTTTTATTTTGGGGAGGTTTTCGCGGTCGGACGGGGAGGGCTGACGTGTTTACGCGGGGATGAGTTTTTGGTGATGATTTTTGGAGGCGCGGGAAAGTTGGTTTAAAGAGGAGAGGACGCGGCGGGGAATTGTTCTTTAGGATGGGATGTTGACGATAATGTCGTTGGATTTGATACTGTCGTTGAACTGCGATGGATTAATTGGGTGCGCAGTTTTGGGCTTGTTTATTTATTTGAAAAATGTAAGTTTCACTTGTATTGTTTAAGCGTTTGATTATTGTAGTGTTTAGATGTGGCAACGTTATTGCTTGAATTAATGAATTATTGTTATATATTGCTAAACAATAAATTAATAAACATTGTAAAATGTATGTGTACGTTTATTAATAAATTATTTTTCATAAAATTCGTTTTTGGATCCTATATATGCACGTATGCTACAATTTAAACAAAGCGGTAACCTAACTTTCGCTGCAACGTTGCCACATCATGTGAGTCACGTTGCTTTTTTTTGTATAAATTAATTAATTACTAAGCTCATAGGTACTGAACTGTTGTTTTTAAACACTCAAAATGTTATTCAGTTTCTCAAATAATCTGATGCTAAACTTGGTAGTTTGTACTTAATTCTATGAAAAACGTCTTTTCCATAAGACTCAATGTTAAACGCGTGAGAAAAGAAATTGATAACTTTTTCTCACGTACCCTAAATACATAAAAATTTAACCGAGTCACTTTTATACTAAAATTTACATGTACGTTAAGTTTCAGTCAATTCAGACCTGCCTTAAAATATAAAATAATTATAAAAATTTTAAATATTAAGAAGATTTATTGATATTACCATTCGTATAATTGGTATAAAGTACAATAATTTACCGATATTCAAAACAATTAGAAGCAAAAGGAATGAACACGTACAGGGTTCCGTCTGACGAAACCTTGATCCTTCTACTTAACAAGGACTTTAAGGGTGATTACAGTTTACAACCGATCCCTCCGCGTGACCTAATCGCCGAATCTCACGACAAGTACCCACCTTCCCAAAATACTCGCAAAAGCCGTCGCGTTTCCTTCAAAAGCCACTCCTTCCCAACGAGCAATCAGCCAGCGACCAACGTCGTCTTTGTCGCCCCCAAAATATTCAATGAAACGCCGAAGCTGCAAAAACCCGCGGCGCTCTTCGTCCCATTTATCCGCACCGTCGAGCATTTCGCACGTAACGAGCAAAGTGCAAAACAAGCCGCCGCCGCGTGACTCGGCCGTCGAGTTCCGGGCGCCGCCGCCGCCGCCGCCGCTTTTAAAGTGGATATCCGCCAAGGCGCGCGCTCCGCGATTCAGAATAGATGGTAATCAGAGGCGAGCCGCGCGACGCCTGATGAATATGCCGGGCGCGACTCGCCCGTCTCTTATATACCTGTCGAATATTCTTTCTGACGACGTAATTTCGAGCTGCGAGAGAGAGAGAGGCCGCGAATAATTGTATTATAGTTGAGTTTTGCGAAGTTTTGCCGGTGTTTTGACCGAGGGATCGACTTTTTTTTTGCGGTGAATTATTCGAACGCTTTTTTTTTGTCTTCGTTTTCGTTTTTTTAATCATTACAATGAAACTACTGATTTTATTTCTTTATTTTGAAGAGACTAATATTTTCAGTTGCTTAATAAACGTTTTTTTTTCGCGAATAATAAGATTTTTTAATATTTTGTTTAGTTTTTATTAAATTTTGCCTTTGTACCAATACAATGCACGAAAAGCAAGTTCGTACACTAATATTTTTACCAATATAAAATCTCGTATCTTTTGTAGCCGGAATACTTTTCAAAAACGTAAAGATAATAAATACTGCAGCATTTCCAAAATTCGATCAAAACCATAAAAATTTCGACCGCAGCCCGTACACTAAATACCGAAGTGAACCCGCGGCTGCGAGCTCGAATTAAAGAACCGCCTCTTAAAATTTTACCAAAGAAATCCAATTTTCTCGCCCGCCCGTTTGCTCCTTCCTCTACCCTCTACCTCTCCGTCCTTCCCCCTTCACCGAATACCCCGTAAATTTGAAAAGCAAAAAAAAAAAAAGAATCCCAAAAGTCCCCAGACGCGAATGACACACCCAGTACCGGCACTCGTCTACCTATACATCGGGCTCTCGCTACAGCTCTCGGCTGGCAAGCTCGCAGCTCGGCCCGCGTCGGCGGCGGCAACCACCGCTGATATTCCTCTCTCTCTCTCTCTCTCTCTCTCTCTCTCTCGCTCCCAGCGGGGGGATGAAGCTCACTCACGCTCAGGCTGCCGGCAGCGGAGGAGGGTGGAGGGGGGGGGGGGGACAACAGAGCGAGGCGCGGCGGCGGCCCCATTTATCGCTCTCGGCCTCGAGGCACACGGCAGCGGCCGCG